>VOPJ01008500.1:20000-92561 GCA_014673585.1 Semibalanus balanoides
GGGATGAGGCCCGTATTGACCGTCATTGGTGGAATGTGGGACGCTTCCTGTGGGCGGCCCCAGCCAAACGCCCGACCGTCGCCCGCCGCCCACCGCCCACCGCCCGCCGCCCGCCGCCCACCGCCCGCCGCCCACCGCCCGCCGCCTACCGCCCACCGCCCACCGCCCACCGCCCACCGTCCGCCGCCCACCGCCCGGGGTTCGGAGAGCTGGAGCTGTTTGCCCGTGGGATGCTGACAAAGCGGACACCGCCGCCGCTGGCTGTGTTGACTCGACGGGAATTCTCGCCGAGTCGGCCGGCTGTCCCCGATCCGACTGAGCCCGGCGACCGATCAAAGCTGCGGCTCTACTGAGCCCGGTGACCCATCAAAGCTGCGGCTCTACTGTCCCCGGGGCTCGACCGTCCCCAGAGACTTATCTCGACTGTCCTCATTTTTTGTCTCGACTGACACAGACTCTGTTTCAGGCTCTTGGCTATGTCGTCGAGGGAAAGGAGGTGGACGGCAAGGGAATCTGCCCGTACGACCCGCACCACAACAGCACAGTCACGTTCGTCGGTGAGTTCAGACCCGACCCCAGCTGGTGTGCCACGCCCGCCGCTCGCTGGAAACACACCAATAGCCCGCATCGCTTCCACGACGCGCCGACTCGTTCGATGAATGCGTTATTGGCAAAGTTTCCGGAGGCAAGTGTTCCACATGGACGATCTCCTATGGCCATTGGACAGCTGTTGGAGACAAGTTACAACGCTGGATGTAACAGCTGTCAAAGTTGTTCGGGTGACTGCATGGTTCGGGAGGTCTTTACTTGGTCGCAGCTGGAGCTCAGGAGCGAGGCTCAGTGAGGCGACCCAGATATAATGATGTAGAGCGGAGTTTGCGCCAAGTTTGCTGGCGATGGGAACTTTATAATGTGCATGCCTGAGAACGTCTAACTTCTCTGTGGCTGTGAACGGTGGGAGCAGGTGCTGCTCGTTTAGACAGCACTGATAAATCGAGCTTTTATTCACACGATGGTAGGCATATCCCTGAAAACCAGGGCAGTAACTGACACATAACGAATGAGAAAATGACCAATTTGTCTAAGCCACGATCAATTTTCGCAGAGCTGCAAGTCTGTATGGCGGTGCAAGATAAGCTTTTCTTTTCCAGTCCGGTCTGATGAGTCAATTGCCATCTGATAGCCGCTAGCGGGATCGCTCGCGCTCCGCGGGATGCCGGTTTTTCGTCTGTCCTTCCAGTCACGCGCGCAGCCTGGGTGGCTGCCGGCTGGCGGTGGGGTTCGCCCACCCTGGCTCAGATGGCGACGGCACCACCGGCTCATATGAGCCTCCGGTAGCCGCCTCCCTCGGCTACCCGCTGATTTTTAATCGAACCCCGTCAAAGAAACACAACTCGGCTTTTATCGCGGTCTGCGCGATGGTGTTTGGATGCCCTTCGAGCCCCAGCGGTCAACGGTTTTATGGGTGAGGGAAGCCGGGGGAGGGCGGGGGCACGGGGAGCTTGTGCGGAAGGGTGTTGTCGCTGACGCCGTCCGCTGCTGTCAGCTGGTCTGCCGCTGACCCGTTCTATACGGTCAGCCATGTTGTGTACCGTGCTGACAAACCGCTGCGCCGCGTTTTTAGGCCGTGTTTTATGACGCTGCAGCAGTTGGTCGGCTGTGAACGCGGCGGCGACCGGCGATATAGCCGCTGCCACACCCCCGGCGTCCGGTGCCGAATCGTCACGTCACGGCACAGCGTGACGATCGGCCGTGACGCCGCGTGGGGTGTCACGCGACAGGTCGGTGTGACGGCCGAATGTGACGAGCCATGTGACTGATAGTCCGATGTGTTTCAGATGACCAGCTGTACGCTGGGACGGTGGCCGACTTTGCCGGCTCGGACCCGCTCATATACAGGCATCCGCTTCGCACCGAGCAGTTCGAGCTCAAACAGCTGAACGGTGAGTCCGCCGGGGTTTATTCACGGGGTATACCGAACTGGGAGGGACAAAGGACTTCGACAAGAAGGGACAGAGGGAAGTTTTAGGGGGATGACGACTTACGCGTATCGTCCGTTCATCAGGATGGCTTGGTAGCGAGCCGCACAGGTGGTGCACAGGCGACACTTGGAGCCTCGATCTTGGTCTTCCAGCGTGTGAATGTGACTCGAGGCAAGACGAGAGCGGCCCGACGGCCGTGACCGTTTACGCGGCCGCCCCCGCGCCGCCGCCGACTTCTTGAGGATCGGCTTGCGACGCGGCCGCGTCTTTTGCACGCACTCTAGCTCGGCCGGCGCCTCGGTGGGTGTGCTACTGGCGTCAGAGTCGTAGCCACCGCCGTCCTGCTCTGTGGCGTCGTCGCACTGGGTGTCGGTCGAGTGTCCCGCCAGCGAGTCGCTTTCGTCGGGAGTTGGCGCACGCTTGCGCCGCGTTCGCTTTTTTTGTCGCACTGGTGGGCAGTCCTCCTGTTCGTCTTCTTCTTCTTTATCGTCTTTGAGTTCGTCATAATTATCACCACATGCATCAGATGAACCTGCTAAACTTTTGTCATCATCGCTCTCATATTCTACCTTGGGTTTCATCCGTACCTGCTTCTTGGGCGTTTTCTCTTTAGCTTTGACATGTTTCCCCTTTGCTTTTATGCATGTCTCCACGCTTCTGGCCCTGGATCTTGACCTGGATCTTTCTCGCGATGATGACGGAGCAGCACATGGCTCTTCGGGCTCCATTATAATTTGCTGTTGTCTTACATCATGCTTGGGACATGGTGCACTACTAGTGAAAATGCTCTTCAAAGCATTTAGCATTGCCGCACATTAAGCATCGCATTTAAATTCGGGAAAATTTAGATACAAATTCATGTCATTCTGTATAACCACTTTCGTTCCTGAAAATACGCAAAATTCAACGCTTACGATAAATGATTTCCATTTTAATGTTGGCTTTAGTGTTATTTCAACGAAAGCTCGTGATGTATTTTTGGGGATCTTTTGTCAAAACGGCTTTATTTTAAGAGCACGTACTGGCACGTTCCTTATCACCTCTTGTCTTTATCCTGCTTATGAGTGATGTCACAGCCCACAGGACACAGATCTAGTTGATAACCTATGCAAGGACATTACACTTGCTGTGATTATTCACGCACGATTAAAAAATACTGAATTTTTTATTTGGAATATTGTTTGCTCTAAACGTCAAGAACGTTATTTGGCGCTCCTATAACACGTGAGCATAAATTTATGACAGCTTACATTTGATTTCCTCTATTTCTTTTTCGTTTATTACAAATTGCAGTAGCTTTATCTGTTTTTTTTTTGTCTGAATTTCCCCTCACGCCACCGGGAGTCCCAATGGGATTTAACTACCTTATCATTCCCTTGCAGTCACTGAGCACTAAATCGGCCCACAATCGCCTTATTCTCCTCGGTCACGTGGCTCCCTATTCAAACAGACCGACAATCCGTGAAGCTCCATTCATACTGGGCCCGGGCTGGAGCCTCAGTGAAGGGGACGCGAGCCAGCGCGGTCACGCGTCGCTGCCTTTTAAGTCTCCCGGTCACGGTTCCCCTGCCCCGCCTCCTCCAACAGAGCGCGGCGGCACAGTGCGGTGCCCCAGCCGTACGCTGACCACCTGAAAAAGCCGTCCGACCGGCCGCGGAGTGCACTGAGTAGAGTGTGGAGCGTCGAGTGTAGAGTCACCCTCCAGCCGATATACCAGACATTAGTATTCCGTAGCGACGCCGACCCACCGGGAGAGAGTGGTCCTGGCCGGGCAGGCGATCGACGACGCTTACGGTGCGACGTCTGCCCAGGTGCAGGCACTACGCCGTCCGTCTCTTCCCCGCCCCGTCCGCCTGTCGGGACCGTGTGTATCCACTCACCGGCCGAGTGGCCCCAGACAATGACTGGCCGATCAGATCGACCAGTTACCGGGTGGAGTCCTGGGCCGCCCGGGCCGCCCGCGGGCTAAAGCTGTCGGTGTCGGCACTCATTCAGGACGGCTTTCTGTCGGCTGGCACTTTCTATTCCTTCTTACAATCTTCTTAGCGGCGACGCTTCTGGTTCTGGAAAACCGACAGCGGAACATCCGACCCGGTAATCGGAGAAGTTTAATCCGACTGAGCTGTCAGCTTGCGCGTGCAGGTTATGAGTGTCGTCACTTAGTGACGAAATCCTCAGCGGTGACGTGGGCTCACCGTGTGTAGAAACACACGGCTCCCGTTCCCCGGGCCGACCAGCGTGACGGTAAGTCACGGACTCGTGACGTCACCGTGACCCAGCGTGACGGAGTGACAACTGTCGTCACTTTATCGTACCTGGAGCCCGCACGTCTATATCGTTTGGTAGTGGGTATAAACTACTTCTGGCAAAACCCTGCAACGGATTACCTATTTTCGGTCTGGGATTATTTGTATTCAATCTAAACGCGGGTGGTAGGTATTTGTATTCGAGCCTCGAGGTCATCAGGTATGCCACAATTGCCACAGCCTGACATTTGTATTTATTGTTCTATGCTGGCTGTTCAAAATAGCGTGAATTCCAAACTTGCCATCATTTGTTACAGTTTTTGTCATCCATCACTGAGGGTGGCGCGGGCATGGGCAGACGGGCCGGCGCGGTCGGTGCCAGGTCGACACTCGTGACGTCAGAGAGCAGACGTCGCGCCGGCCGGTCTGGCACGACTCCAGAGTCGCTGCGACGTGGACTGTGTCTCCGCCACAGCCAGCCCAGGACAGAGCTGTAAACACAGACACGGACAGCTCCCCCCCCGCCTCCCCGTCAGGGACTGTGTCAAGACGCAGTAGCAACCCGAGCTGCTGGTGTCCTGGCGGCCAAGGATACAGCTCGAATTGAAGCTCTGAGCTTGGTGAAACCGACCAGACACGATCACTCGAATACAACCTTTGAGCCTCACGACCCGACCTGACCCGACCGGCTGGCTCCAGTTGACCTGACTACGAGCTGAGCTGGCGTCTTTACCGTCCCCGTCCAACCCACGTATCTATACCGTGGCAGTGCAGTGGCGTCCCTATGTTATCGTCCACCGACACTTAGCGGCGGCTCCAATAGAGGTAGCTCTCGTTGGACGTAACGGAACGCATTTAACACAAGTGGCTTATCTCTAACGAACATCGCCGCCGCCTCTCAATTGCCGTTTCGAACCGTTCCTGGCCGGAACACAATGGCGTTTTTTGTGTGCCCCGGAACAGTTTGCTCCGAAGTTCGTCTAGTCGGCGTCGGGCCACTATTAATTGAATTCGTTCGGTTGTTGGAGCTGGTTTTGTGCGGAGCGCGGCTACCAGGAGCGTTAAGTAGGTTGTTGGGCCACTCGCGGTCTCAAAACCGGTCTTCTCTCGTAGCTCCTGGGCTGCGTAGATGGTGTGGGCTGGACCACGCTGCTCTAGTCATGGGGCGTTCTGTAAGAGGCGGGATGTGGGAGTATAACAGGCTGATTTTGATAGGAGCTTTGATTCATCGTCATTGTGACGGCATGACGTAGGTTTGTTAGGATCCTGTTGTTACATTTGGACAGCTGTGTATGGTTGTTTTTAGTGGCGACTTCAGCTCTCGCCGACAAGTTGTTTGGGCCACCCAGCGCGTGCCACGGGTTGTCACTTGTCACCTGACCGGATCACCCTTGACAGGACCACCCCATGGTCACCCCTGACCGCCAGGGTCACGGACTGGGCACCTGACCACTCGCGTCGCACGTGCCCGCCACGTTCCGGGGGGAGGGGTGGCCACCCAGGAGGCGCCTCACGGGGGTGGCCGGAGCAGATCTGTTGGTGTTGGCGGCACCTCCACTATCGCCAGCACTGGCCAACTGAACGTCTGGCGGGCTGGCGGCTGTTCCCATGACACTTCGATACCTCCGAGCACACCTTCTGTCTGTATCAACCGTCGATAAAATCAGACAGCGTACAACTCCGCTGTCTTGAGCCCACGAATTCAGTCACTGGATAGTGCAATGCCTGGACAAAGGCTCATTTGCCCATCGTGCATGCTCTGGATTCGTGCCGATTTGGCGTGATTCGCTGGAGTTCATTGGCAGCTGCCGACCGTCCCGAGGCGTTCCACTGCTGATCTGCACATTCCTCTGCAGCGTAGCACGCTACACGCGGCGGACCTTAATTCACGCCATTATCACACGTTCAGTGAAGAGCACAACCTCCGCTGACTGTACATTCTGCGTCTCTACCGCTGTCTCACGCTGTCTCCCACTGCCTCACACTGCCTCACACTGCATCCCACTGCATCCCACTACCTCCCGCTGCCTCCCACTGCCTCCCACTGTCTCATGCCTCCCTGTCACTGCCTCCCACTGCATCCCACTGCATCCCACTACCTCCCACTGCCTCCCACTGTCTCATGCCTCCCTGTCACTGCCTCCCACTGCCTCCTACTGCCTCCCGCTGCCTCCCACCGCCTCCCACTGTCTCATCCTCCCTGTCTCACGGTGCCGGTCGGAGCGGCTCGGCACGGCGCGGTGGGGTGTCTTCGTCTGATTCATGGGCGACCTGGGGAGATATACAGGCAGGAACGGAGTATAGCGAGATGCGAGCGACCGACTCAGTCTCTCCATAGGTACACATAACACACATCAACACTACAACACACTACACATATCGCCATACGCCTTTCACGTCCTTATACGCCACATACGCGTCACATATAGCCAATATCGCTGCTGTCTGGTGGTATTACTGTCCGGTGACTGTGATGAACGGACCAGATAATGAGAAACTGATCCCAGGGCTGTGGGAGTGCTCATCACACCACGGGTGCTTAGCTGCAGAGGCGGGAAGGGGGGGGTAAGAAGGGGGGGCTGTCATACAACGCCTATCATCATCTGTCAATCACGGCGTACTGATGCTTCGTATTGCCGGTCCGTGTCGGTTAGTACTGACCCGATTTTAAGGATTATGGGTGGATGTTCGCATGTCTCATAGTGACCCTAGACATGTATACTGTGTGAAAGGAAATAACGAAACCACAATGTCGGCGCGTTTGAAATGCATAATACCTAGATGTGGTTGTACGGTTTGGATTTTGGAACGGATAGAGAGGAGGAAGAAGAAAGCTCCCGTGCCGAGTAGGTCATGGATGGTCGGCACCTATAGTTGAGCCCTTCCTCCTCCACAATCTCACCAGATCTCACCAGCCTCACTGACCCCTCCTCACTGACCACGATCTCGGACGTCCTCCAGAGTCCAGACCACCCAGTGACCGCACAGTGACCACCCAGTGACCGCCCAGTGGCCGACTTACCACCGTGATTACCGATATTAAAACCGCTTAGTTCTGCCGGTCGGGAGGCTCCGGGCGTCCGTGGCCCACTGGTGCGCCAAATTACCACCCGTGCTGTGATAGTGCTGGCGGACTACCACCGAATTCAGACGGGTCGGAGAGGGGCCCTCTAGCCTGGGTGGTCCACTCTGCCCTGATTTGTAGCTCGGTCGCACAGGGTCAGCGCTTTTGAGGCAGTGGGCTTCTCGAGGGATATTTATGGGCAAACAGTACTTAACGATAGGGGAATCTGATGCAGTATAATGAATTTGAGGGCAGGGTGCAGTTTTCCAGCGGTAAAATCTGCCGTGTGTCCCAGATCTTTTTGCCAGCCATGGATGTTCTTTGTCCGTGGTTCAGGGGCATGTCTTGCTCTCGAGGTCGGTTTGGTTTATCTTATGTAACCAGCTGCTTGAATGGTAGCGCCTGGGCTCGGTGGGCCAAAACATCAGACGAACCAGCCCAGTTTACCAGTTCAGCCAGTCCCATGTGAGTTGATATGCTCTGCTGTTGCTGCGCGGAGAGATCAGAGCCGCCAGTGACAAACAACCTGACACAAAACTGGCACCCTTTGACCCGTCACAGTCCCCAACACGTCACATCCGTCAGAGACCTGTCACGACCAGTGACGCGTGGCATCTGTCACATCTGTCACATTGACCTGACACAGTGTCAGAGTGTCACCGTGTCATCCAAACTGACACGGAATCGTCTCCGTTTCAGCTCCCAGCTTCGTCGGCTCGATCGACCACGGCGACTTTGTCTACTTCTTCTTCAGAGAGACTGCCGTCGAGTACATCAACTGCGGCAAGGTAAACACCCGACAACTCCGCCTGGCAACGCGGTTTGACAGCCCTGCTCATCGACCCGGTGTGGGCTCTGAGCGCTAAATAACATTGGCAATAGCGGCGCTCTTAAACACAAATATCATCATTACCTATTCAGCCTGGCAATCCCTATCTGGCTACCCGGCCTAACAACCTGGCCAGACAACCCGGCCTGAAAAGCCGGCCGGCCTGACAACCCGGCCTGACAAACCCGGCCTGGCAACTGCCTGACGTAACACCGCCCCGCTCGCTGTGTATGCATGTATGTGTGCACGCTGCATCGGCGGTCAACAGTTCATGGAAGCGGTCTGTGTCGCGAGCCGCCACAGTCGCTGTCCGGTGAGCTGTCAGGTCAATTTGGTCCCAGCGGTCACCGCACGGTGCTCAGTACCTGGCCGGGCGGTATAAGCCGACTGCGGTGGTGTGGCGGTCACACCTGGCAAACAAGCCACACCTTGGCAGAGTGGCGCGGCCGGGCGAACTCTCAGAAAGTCGCTGTCTGTGTCTTATCAGGCTGTCTGGTGGTTGAGACGTGAACGGGTCATTGCACCTCACTGAATCAGCCATCTAGTTCTGAGTGGCTTAAGCTGACACTGAGCGTGCATTTTTATGTGTAATGCTTGTTTGCCCCTGGCCACAGTGACGGTGACCCCTCTTCAATGACTCCCGGCGATCGTGACTTTTCTCCGATGACCCCTTGTGACCGTGACCTCTCTGTGGTGAGGTGACCTCTGATGACATTGACCTGTACGTTTGCAGCGGGTGTACTCCAGGGTGGCTCGCGTCTGTAAGAACGACAAGGGCGGCTCGTACAAGTACAGGAACAAGTGGACGTCCTTCCTCAAGTCGCGTCTCAACTGCTCCATCCCCGGCGAATACCCCTTCTACTTCGATGAAATCCGTGAGTACCCTCTACGTATAGAGAGCCTTTTCCATGGAGGATCGGGCAGAAAATAACAATTGTGTACGGCGGATATAAATCCCGACGTTTCGAATTAAACCGTCGGCTATTTTATTTTGTTCTTCTGAAGTGTCTCCGCGAAGGCCTCTGGACACCTTCACCACTAAGACGATAACTCATTCCACCCTCCCCCCTGGGCCCCCCACCAGAGAGCGAAACGAATCCACCTCAGGCAGGCGCTTCTGTCCGCTAATAAACCGATTCATCACGGCAAGGGAGCGCCGCCATCGCCAGGTCACGTGACCCCGGACACAGCTCGCAGCCGTACCCACCCGGGCGTCACGTGACCGGGCTGAATGGGCGTGCAGTGGGGGATGGGGGCCGGGGACTGGGGAGGGTCAGGCCGAGCACGAGGTGGCGCCGCCTGCAGACCACATGTTCATCTGCGGTCGGCGTTAACTCCCCAGTGCCTGTTTACGTCTCACCAGGGCTGGCTATGGGGAGGGTTGTTTAGGGGGAGGAGAGGGGGTGACCTTGGTCGCGCCCGGCCCCGGGTCGACCTGTGGCCAATCGTCTGTTTACGGAGGCAGCTGGTAAATGACTCCTTTGGTGTGCGGCTGCTGTTGATGCCGCCACCGCCGGTGCTGCCGTAAGTGCCCTGCCGTCGCACTATGCAGTGCGGTCGCCAAGGTTACGGTCACGTGACCGTGACCATGGAACCTTGCCATCAGTGAGCGGGGTGGGACGAAAAGGTCCCGAGGTCATCACCATTCCTCTCTCTCCCTGCCTCTATTCCCTTCTCTATCCCTCTCGCCACCAACATTGGTGGTCCCGCTCAGGACACTTCGAATACGCCCCTGCTAGCCGGAGCTGAATCGCGAGAGCCCGTGTCCTCCACGGCGAGTGCCGCCGGAGAGGAGCGGCCTGCCGTCGTGGCGTCTGTTTGTCTGACACCAGACCCTGCCGGTGACGTCACTGAGTTAGCGTGAGTGCTGCAGCGGCGGCCGGCTGGTCTTCTCGGCCCGTGAAGCCCGGAAACGGCGCGGCTCTGGTTACGGCCGCTGCACTGCGCCGACCTGATTATGCTGTTATGTTTGCGACGTCTGGAGAGCCTCGTTTGAGGCGAGCTGCGGGGAGTGGCGGAACGCCAGATCTCGGCCGCCTACGTCACAGAGCTGCGGTGGCGTGTTGGGAAGATGAACACACGGCTGATGCGGAGAAAAATCGCGTCGCGTCACTTGGGTTAACCCGGCTGAGCTGAGCTTAGATGAGATGGCCGGAGCAGAGTTGGTTTTTCAGCGGAGAGTTATGGCGTTGGCTGACGCTCTGTTTGGGGCGGCGGTGTCATCTGATGAAATCTGTCTCATCAGCTGGCCCAGAGGTCGCGGAGGTCGGCCGGGCGCGCCCAGTTCTGTTTGTCACTAAGGCCTCCGGGACCAGGGATATGTCGACCGTCGACTGTCGCGGTCGCCTCACGACGGACCACGGGTTGCCATGGTAACTGGCTGATGCCATCGCGGTGGGTAACGGCATGGAATCAGCGTGTGAAAGGTAAACGCCGGTAATGATGTGAAGTCTGGGTGGGTGATCTCGGGGAGGCCTGGTGCGCAGACATGCAGAATGATCTCATCGGACATCTCGACATCTCTGGATGTCAGAGCTGTCCGGTGGTGTCGGGGTGGTGTGCGTCAATCGTGATGACCTCTGGTGGATCACGATTGGGTCTTGGTGGATCTGAATGAGCAATGGTGAAGATTCGTAACGTCCGCTGTATTTTTCACGTAGTTTTAGTGGATGGTGCAATTCTGCTCAGTGCAAGAGCTTTTCAACAGAATAGGCGTGGGATGTAGTGAGATAAAATGCCCCGGTTTAACGGGTTTAACGTATCGTCGAACATTTTCCTTGAGATATCGTACCGGAGGAGTTCAGTCCTCTTCAAAGGCGGTGACAATGTATCAGACCTTGACATAATTGATTTTTGTGTTCGCTCAAGCAGCTGGCAATTGGTTTAACTTGTACCGACTTGACTTCAGTTGTGAAGTCATTTCTCTTGATACGCCGCGAGAGCAATTCTGCAGAGATAATGGACGTGACTTGTTACATGATCGTCTTTTTACCACCCTAGGTACCTACTCTTGTCGATATTGTAGTCTCATGCGCGTGTTTTGAATTTACAACAGCGAGTTCATTGTTATGCCGTGATCCGACTTTACATCCAGCATCAAACTGTTCTCATCTATTGAACCATCTCCATCCATTCAGCTGTTCCTAGCCACCCTTGACCGGGCCTTTGACCATGCCACGTCTGACCATGCCACTTCTGTCCATGCCTTCTAACCACGCCACCTCTGACCACCACACCCCTGCCTGTTCGCAGAGTCGATCTCGTCTGTCCAGACGGGGGTACACGGCGGCCAGCGGGAGGACGTGCTGTACGCCGTGTTCACCACGCCCGTCAACAGCATCGCCGGCTCGGCCGTCTGCGCCTTCCGCTTGGCCGACGTCATGGGGACGTTCGAGGGCAACTTCAAACACCAGGACGATATGAACTCCAACTGGCTGCCGACCACACACTCACAGGTACGCCACCACCACCACCACCTCTCCCGATCCTCCACTGTGTACTATGTTGTCTGAAGTATCAGTAGACAGAATGAGTAATGAGTATTGAGTATAGTGACGAGGAGAGAGTCTGCGGTTTGTGTGGGCTACTGATTAAGAAGTGCCGGTGTGGCTTATGTGGTTTGCCATATTTGGCGTGACGTGGTCTGTGTGGTTGACGGCGTTGATGACTCGAGTTGAAGGCATGGCCCGTGTGGGTGTGAACCCGTCTTACGTAGTGGACGGAATGACACCTCCCCGTCTGATCGCCAGGTTCCGGAGCCGAGGCCTGGTCGCTGCGTCAACGACTCCCGCCGTCTGCCGGACGTCCACCTCAACTTCATCCGCTCCCACCCCCTGATGGACTCGGCGGTACCGGCGCTTCACGGCCGGCCGCTGCTGATGCACACCAGCTTCGGGCAGCGCTTCACTAAGATCGCAGTGGACCCGCAGGTGCGCGCCGCCGACGGCACGCTCTACGATGTCCTCTACATCGCTACAGGTCAGTCCCAGAGCAGCGGTCAGCCGACAGGATGGCTGGGGAGTCTTCCTCAGATGGGTCTTTTGGGCGGCTTCCAGTATCGTATTGATGCGAATTAAGAGCGAACGATATATGTGTCGTTGTTAATCTGGGTCTTTGTCTTTATCTTTGTCATTCAGAGATAATTACATTTATTCTACTACGCTTCAATGTTTTATTCCAGTTTGTTATTTGGCATCAAAGCTGCCACCTCAATATTGTCGCAAGTCCGACATTGCGTCAGTAATGGCGCCTCGTCTGTCTCTGTCTCGACTAACCTCCCCACCCCGCCCTGTCCACAGACGACGGCCGCGTCCTGAAGGCTGTCAACGTGGCCTCCGGCTCTGCCGATCCCACTGCCGAGCCCCTGATCGTCGAGGAGCTGGCTGTGTTCCCCGCCGGAGCTACCATCACCAACCTCCTCGTGTCGCGCCAGCCCGGCCAGCCGCCGCGGCTCATCGTCGTCACCGATGACGAGATCCGAGCGGTGCCTCTGGCGCGCTGCGACTCGGGCCGCGTCGGCCACTGCTCCGCCTGCGTCCGCCTGCGGGACCCGTACTGCGCCTGGGACGAGGCGGAGCGTCAGTGCAAGCCGCTGGCGAACTGGCCGGCCGGGGTGGAGCCCCTGCAGAACGTCACTGGAGGATATCACCAGCGCTGTCCCAGAGGTGAGAAGCGGGTGGTCACCAGGGGAGGAGGGGGTGCTTTGTGGTCACCGCTGCTGACGGCCGGTGTCGTCTGGTGATGTTTGGTGACGTCTGGTGATGATTGGTGATGTCGCCGCTGGGTCTGGCTCGTGTCGAGTCGCCCCGGCTCGGCCCCGCTCGGCCTCGGCTCGCCCCGGCTGTGTTTGGATCGGTGCGGCCCAGTTTGCATGCCCCCTGCACGTAGTACCGCCGCGCCTGGCCACTAGGCGTGACTTTGTACCGCCACTTCTGTCTGTGGCTGGTGCTGATGACTGGTCCCGTACTGTACTGTGTACTGTGATGATAGATAGATGGCAGATTTCTGTGTAGACAAAGCTTCAGTGCCCGTAGTTCTATTCAGCAGTGCGCAGATCCCTAACTGTATGTGTTTCCTGCTTACAGGAGAAGACCGCGAGCCGAAAATCCTCTTCCAGGAGGCAACGAGTAAGTCACAGCTTTTTGTATTATTTTTTCCACATGCCGCTTTTTCTATTGGTGTTGAGTTACACGTCGTCTTTTGTTTGCACCGCATACACAAACACGCACAAGTCCGGTCTAATTTTGTCTCTGCTTTGTTTCTGCCTGCCGCGTCTCTGTCGAGCCGTCTTTTGTTCCGTCCAGTGAGCACCGCATCTGTTTCTGCTGATTTGTAGCGCCGCCGAGCACGACCACGGCCGCGCCAGTAGTGTGTGACTGCGCCAGCACTGTCGCAGCCACGGCTGCGCCACCCGCCCCCAGCACGGAGTCGTCGGCAGAGTACGACGATGGTAAGCACCGCCTGGCTCCCCTGGCGACACGTCCTCCCCTGGCTGATCTGGACTGCACTGAGCAAAGTCTTGGAACTGACTGAGAACGGGACAAGACACAGGAAATAGTACTAGCGATGACTCATGCAGTGTGCGCGACGTGTGAGATCGCCTTGTAAAAAACCTTGACTGTTGACTGCTTGCACTTTGTTGTGGTGGCGACTTCTCCGATAACTCGCTGCACCGTGTTGGAAGGTGTGGTCTTGTGTGATGAGGCGGCGGTCTTGCAGCCTCAGTTTACGCTGCAGCGTCTCATTCATCGTCCGTCGTCCACGATCGCCACTATCTACCATCGTTATCGAGCCGAAACGGCCCTGCTTTGGAGTGAATGGCCGTCTTAGTGCTGGGATCGGCAGTCTGGGCGAGGCTGTAAGAGGGCGGACGGGTGGTAGGACTGGCGGGGGGTCAGACCGCGGAGGGATTGATCTCACCGATAGGTGGACGGGGTGGTGACAGTCGGCTCTCTGTTTACAGTGAATGAGCTGGACCGCGAACTGTACGAAGCAGCCGAAGGAGGACAGCGGGTGCTCGACATTGTCGAACGCACCAAAGCCTTCCACGAGGCCGTGCCGAAAGGTGAGCACTTGAAGCGTTGGTATGGTTTGTCTCACACACGACTTCGCCCCTGTACAGCGAAGTTAGGATGTAGAACACTAGTAGTTCCGACCTACTGGTGTTCTACATCCCAACTTCGCTCACGACCTACTAGGTCGTGGGCCAGTTTGGATGTAGACCGTGCTTCCTTCAACCCCAGATCAGGCTCTACTGGACCGGTTGATTTAGGTCGCTCTGTAGATGTCATCGTGAGCGTGGGATTTTCGCGTAAACCAGACTTTTCACGTTTAGATACTCGGTAGACGGAGTACGGCGAAGTTAATGGTTGTTACGGTTGACACTATGCGGTGCTGGCGCGTCTTTCCCATTAGATCATGATGTGATTTGATTTTCCCGAATCACTGGTGATATCATGAATGAAGCACCCTTGCAATAACATGATTGGTTCGATATCACTTCTGACGATATTCGTTGGGTTTGACTGGGTTCACAATTTTTCATTATTTCTGGACGTAGACGTATTTTCACGTTTCTCCACATTTTCAACACGAGGTTGCATAGCACTCTACAATTATATTTGTGCTGTGTTTTTCCGGATGGTAGGAGAACGACTAACTCAATGTTTACATCATTGACGCCTATATGCGTCAGGGATTATTTTTTAATGTAAATATTGTGTATGGTTTCGTATGGTGCAAACATTTTGATTGTAATTTAATGCAACGGATCGACGAATTGTCTCATCTCCCTACCATTATCCAAACGGACATTGGCACGGTAACGTTCACTATATCCCATCTCAATATACCCCCTCCTAACCCCAGATCGCCTCCCTCCCCAGAATCGCGCTACTCCGGCCGGCCTGGCGGGGTCTACACGGCCGAGACGCTGGCCGTGGCTGTGGTCATCACCTGCCTACTGGCCGTGCTGGTCGGCTTCTTTGGCGGGTGGGTCGTGTCGCGGCGGTGCTGGCGCGCGCGCGGCGAACCCTACTACGAGACGCCGCACCTGGACCACCAGTCCAAGATGAAACAGCAGGAGGCGGCGGCGGCGGCGGCGGCGGCCGTGCACGTCAAGCCAGACAACAGGTGAGCTGAGCGGACAGGAGGGTGGTGGTGACGGACCACAGATTGTACAGGATCGCACTGGGTAGGACAAATGCAGCGGGCGAACGGTGATTCAGGGCGCTGCGTGGACAGGGCTGGTTCGTTTGCGTGTGGTCGCGCGAACTCTGCTGCGTGTGGTCGCGTAGATCCTGTGCCGGTAAAAAGGGGCAGCCGGACTGTTCGCGTGCCCTGAGTTATGTGATGGCTATCAATTATTGTGACAGGCTGATACGAACGTGAATGACATCACGAATATTAACGGAAACCACGTCCCACTACACTGGTTTTCCTGCCCGGCGGTGGCCGTCATGTTGGGCCGGGCGTGTTTATGGTAACCACTGATGATTGATTTGTTCCCATACTATTTTACTACATGAGAATACTTTCCTGTTCACTGATCATCAATGATTTCATCGCCAGCGATCGGACGCTATTCCTCTGACATCACTGCTCCCCATATGACGTCACAGATCCTGTTCCGACGTCACCGCTCCCGTTCTGACGTCACCATTCCTCCGCAGGTGTGAACGCAACTTTCACATCGAGCCTGCGTTCCTCGTGAACAAGCAGATCAACCTGGTGGTCAACCAGACCAAGAACAGCAACGGCAAGAACGCCAACTCAGCAGCGGACATTAAACCGGTGCAAAAGGTGCGGAAAATGTACTTGTAATTCCGCGCCGCGCCGTGCCGTGCGTGCCGTGCCGTGTCGGGAGAACGGACTGAGTTAGTCAGCATTCTGGTCGGTGCAGTGCCGGACACTGGATGTGGAGGGCGCGGAGGTGCTGTGTGTTGTACGTGTGTCGTGAGGGGAGGGCTGGTGCGCCGCCGCCGGATCGGCAGTGGCGCCCCCTCACCAGCGTGATACGATGATAAACCGAGCTTCCGCAACGCGTCTCGAGCGTGTGGCTCAGCGACCGTATTGAGATTACCGTGGCGGCTGACTGCTGATGGCTGACGGCTGATGGCTGACGGCTGATGGCTGACGGCTGACGGCTGACGGCTGACGGCCTGAGGCGTCAAAGCAGTCAGCCCTGCGGCATGTGGTCTTCTGGGTTCGTGTTGTGGTGGATTTGTGACTATTTTCTCGTCGATTCTGAGCGTCCCCGTGTCTTTTGTGTCCCGCCCCGGAGGTTGGTTTCTTTTAAGGAATTTATTTTTATACTTGCACGCGGGCAGCTGTGGGCGGAAACCCCTGTACAAATGCGTGTGCGATTTCTACGTCTGAAGTGACTGCGTGTGTGACATCTTAGGTGATTAGTTCTCTGGGCTGGTAGTGTTGTACGATACCTCTGAATGCTTGTCTGATTGAGTGATGGCTGCCTGTTTGAAGCCGCGGGTCGGCGGGGACCCTGCAGTCGGTGCTCCCGACGCATACACACACTCCTAGAGACGGGGCACAACACTGCATATTCATACTGCATCTGTACATAAACATCCATTGTCGATACTGTGTGGTGTACATACCTTTGTGCCGCGTGAAAGCTGCGTCAGCGAGCTAGTCAAGTCTGGACAGTGTTGTGTACCAGAGGGCCATGCAATGCGCGTGTGTGGAGAGTATGTGCTACGGATGGTGAGGGGATCTGGCGTACTGACAAATCATCCTGCAAAATATTCTCACCCCTCCTGTGCTCTCTCAACCCGAAGTTACTATTTATCCCGTTTCGTTGCTCGTTGTTTGCTCGAATGTGACCGCCCGTAACTGTGATGATGACGAAGAAGTGCGCTCGATTCTTTGTATTGTATTCCTGTCGCACGTAAGCCCTTTTTGGTTCGTGTTGTACCGGCCGACGGGTGTGTTTTTTGTTTGCGGCGCAATTTAAATGCTGCGCCCTGCCGCGGAGCTCGGCCACTCCGGATCCTGTACGTACCACCGAATAGAATGCTGATATTACCATGTTTCGGCCGTTCCGCAAGCGAGAGCTAGCCTCGCAGCGAGCAACGCAGAGAGCTAGTCTCGCAGCGGGCAGTGCGGCACCGGCCGCGCCAGTGAAATGTTGTAGAGTGCCTTTTGAGGAGGCTTTGCTCTGGACCGAGGTGAGCAGTGCTGAGGTCAGGGGCAGTTGGGGTGCGCTGCACGCTCTCTACAGGCGCACCTTCGATGTTGTGTATTGATCTATATAGTGTACATATCTGAAGATTATGACTTGTTTAATACAATGAATGCCGATGTCGATGTTGTTTGGACGGGATGAAATGGACTCAATGACAAATGTGCTGAGGTGGAGAAGAGGATGGTAACATCGCATTGGTGTGATCGACGATGAAAGATGACGTAACAGCCCACCGTTACGAGTCACAGTCCAGCACCGGACACTCGCGATGGCGATACTATACGTAACATCTGTAGCCATGTGTATTGTGTATTACAACCATAATCGTAACCTCATTTCATCAACGCACCCGAGAGCAGATTGTGCACGTATCTGCCTGCATTCCATTCCATTCATTGCCACAGCACAATGAAAACAAGACACCAGCCTCCCACACTTCCCCGCCCCCCGTAGTCGCAGCACCTCTCAATAGACACGAGCAGGCGGCACACCACGCCCCGTACTGCGGAAGGCAGCCAGCCATTCAAAGCGCCCCACGACGCGGGCAGAGCTGGCCGATACATGGCCCACCACCGCACCGGTCGGCAGTGGATGTTCACCAGGCCGGCAGCGACAGTGAGCCACAGGCCCCTGGTGAACCCGCCACGACTCTGCATCAGAGGCGACTGGGCCATAGCCTGAGCTGGATTGACACCACGCTGACGACTAACTAACCAGCGGTCAGCAGACGCTGGCGGCCGCTCAGCCAGCAGGCAGCAGACGCTGGCCGCTCAGCCAGCAGACGGCAGACGCTGGCCGCTCAGCCAGCGGTCAGCAGACGCCGGCCGCTCAGTCAGCGGTCAGCAGACGCCGGCCGCTCAGCCAGCAGGCAGCAGACGTCAGCTGGTGGTGGAGAGCGCACAGCACAGCAGACAGCCGCCGCCGGCTACGCGGTGAGGAGGTGCAGAGCGAGCGCCTCGTCGTCGGCCACTGTGCCGCCCGTCTCTATCAGCTCGTCGTCAGAGGCGGGTTTTCGCCGCCGCTTCCCCGACGGCGGCGAGGCGGCGCGACGCTTCGCCTTCCGCTTCGGAGTCGGTCTGAGGAGACAGAGAGGCGCAGGTCCAGTGTGAAATTTTCATTTTACAGTTAACTGTGCTGATGAAAAAAGTATCTGGTTCAGCAGTCAATGATTTGAAAAAATATGCTTGACCTCGGAACACAATGATGATTTATGAGTCAGTTAAAACAAGTACGAACCCGACTGCTTGCAACCTAAAAAATTGTGAAGTTTATTAAGATATATATATAGGCTAGAGGCTAAAAAATACTGCAGCTTTTCAGGACGATTTAGGAGCACTGGTTTAAAGCTATGAATATTTGTCTTAAAGGCTTGGTTCTTTAGATCCGTATGTAAACTTCTGAACCGGTAAATTGTCCTAAATTTAAACTTGTGATCAGTATAGGTTATATTAACGTAACCCAATAAGTGTGCAATATATTTGTTGACATTAAAATTGCATTGACGGAATAGCATGGTTGTAGTGCTGTGATGTTTTCCACCACACAATTGTGGGAGGTCTCTGAGAATCTTGTTTAACGGTTAATTAAAATTAATATTAATTTAAAGAAAATATATGGCTGAGCTGTGCTAAAATAAATAAGGCATGCTTGAAGCAAGGAGACTTGGCAGCTTAGGACTGCAAAATGCGAACTGGGCATAAAAGTGCAAAGAATGATTAAGTTTTGGTTAGGTAATGTCATGGTTGGTTAGGTTATGTTAATTTCCCCCGTTATATATGTTTTTTCAGCTATCAGTTGCTTTTGAAAGTGTCGACTTGATGGCTATTGGAAGTTTGTATTCCAAATCATGCGATACTTATCAGTCATCTAATCGGACGTACAACCACGAAAGGGCTCGCGTAGGTCACTGTTGCACTGACATTCTTTTCTTTTCTTTACAATTAATACCTAGAATCTACATTAACAATAAAAACAACCTTCCCAAGCTGATCAGCGTCTATATTATTATTACGAAGTACCAAAGGCCCTATATGAAGTACACCTACCCAGTTCCAAACTACGGCTAATTTTGTAGATACACTTGCGGTTGCGGCTGCGAGATTCTGGATGTACGTTCAGATTGTTCCGTCTGGTTCGTCGTCAAGAGTCAGTGCTGCTGAAAACATCTTGATTCGTGCAGTCTCCACGGAACTTTCATCCCGGAATGGGCGGGTACTTGAGGGCCTATTCTAATCAGCTGTCAACAGATCATGTAATGATTATACCAGATGACGTAGATTGAACTCTCTTCGTCTCCATAAAAATATTACAGTTCATCTTTCTCACACAAAAAAAGTATTCGGCCTCCATGTTGTAGACTGGACAGCAGCCAAATGATGAAATTTTTCGGAAATTTACAAAGCAGATATTTGGATATCAACAAAAACATTAGTTACTTTGATCACTTATTAGGAAAGAACAACTATTCCTTTTCAGAAAATATGTTGGTTTTAGGTAAATACGCCTCAAAAGTCACTATGGAGGCATTTGTCTTACCTGTATTAGTGACACATTTCATCGTCATGACACCCTCTGGCAAACCAACCCTCATTTAAATAAATATAATAATTATAAGATGCAATAAGCATTTAAGGCTAGGGGATGGATCTGGCTATCGATCCTGCTATTACAGAATCTGGCATTTAGTTTCGTTTATCGTGAGGAATTCCCCGCGTTTACGCCTGGAATTCATCATAGGCTGGTAATTTCATCTCAATTTTCATCTTAATTTCAATCCTATTTAATCCTGTATTCTGGTTCTTGTCCTCTTGATATGTTTGTTTATGTAAAAATAATACAATTAATAATTATTTCGTTATATAAACTAACTTATATACAATTTTAACAATAAACTAGCGATGATTCCTTTCTTTTCTGAGTGATTGTTTGGTATCCCTGATAATGAGGCCAAAGAAGTGCTCATTGTGACGTTTCTTGCACCAATAAACATTGTTGGTTGCCAAGACTCACAAAAGTCACAGCGAGTTGTGTAACAGGTTGGGAATTCATTCCCTTTCTTAGATGATTTCAGTCTTTCAATTGATCAATATTTTATTCACTTCACTATATTTTGATTAGTAGGTGGGTATGTGTAGCAGAATTACAGCAAAAAATAGATTAATTTTTGAAATAGATGAGTCATTTCAACAGTCAAGGAGACAATTGTTCTGGAAGGAGAAAAATCAGACTTTTCATTACCTGTGATTTTCCAGGGGTAATATTCCAAAAATTTCACCCACTGCGCAGGGTCAAGAGGAGACAGAGAGGCGGCAGGTCAAGAGGAGACAGAGAGGCGCAGGTCAGAGGAAACCGGAGAGGCCGCGGGTCGAGGAACAGAGAGGCCGCAGATCAAGAGAGACAGATAGGCGCAGGTCAGAGGAGACAGAGGCGCAGGTCAGAGGAGACAGAGACGCAGGTCAGAGGAGACAGAGAGGCGCAGGTCAGAGGAGACAGAGAGGCGCAGTCAGGGAGACGGGGAGGCGCAGGGTCGAGGGAGACAGAGAGGCGCAGGTCAGAGGAGACATATAAGCGCAGGTCAGAGGAGATAGAGAGGCGCAGGTCAGAGGCTAGACATAAATGCGCAGGTCAGAGGCTAGACAGAGAGACGCAGGTCAGAGGCTAGACAGAAAGGCGCAGGTTCAGAGGCTAGACAGAAAGGCGCAGGTCAGAGGCTAGACAGAAAGGCGCAGGTCAGAGGAGACAAAGAGGCGCAGGTCAGAGGCTGGACAGAGAGGCGCAGGTCAGAGGAGACAGAGAGGCGCAGGTCAGAGGAGACAGAGGACGCAGGTCAAGAGGAGACAGGAGAGGCGCAGGCAGAGGAGACAGAGGACGCAGGTCAGAGGAGACAGAACGACGCAGGTCAGAGGAGACAGAGAGGCTCAAGGTTCAGAGGAGACAGAGAGGGCGCAGTCAGAGGAGACGGGGAGGGCGCAGGTAGAGGAGACAGAGAGGCGCAAGTCAGAGGGACGGGGAGGCGCAGGTCAGAGGAGACAGAGAGGCGCAGGTCAGAGGAGACATAGAGACGTAGGTCAGAAGAAGACAGAGAGGCGCAGGTCAGAGGCTTAGACATAAATGCGCAGGCAGAGGCTAGACAGAGAGCGGCCAGGTCAGAGGAAGATAGAGAGGCGCAGGTCAGAGGCTAGACAGAAAGGCGCAGTCAGAGCTAGACAGAAAGGGCCAGGTCAGACGGGGAGACCCAAAGGGCGCAGGTCAGAGGCTGGACAGAGAGGCGCAGGTCAGAGGAGACAGGAGAGGCGCAGGTCAGAGGAGACAGAGAGGCGAGGTCAGAGTAGACAGAGAGGCGCCAGATCAGAGGAGACAGAGGCGGCGCAGTCAGGGAGACAGAGCGGCACAGTCAGAGGAGACGAAATGCGCAGTGGTCAGAGGAGACAGAGAGGCGGCAGTCAGAGCGGAGACATATAAGCGCAGCAGAGGAGATAGAGAGCGCAAGGTCAGAGGCTAGACAGAGAGCACAGGTCAGAGGGAGTAGAGAGGGCAGGTCAGAGGCTGCAGAAGGCGCAGGTCAGGTAGACAAGAAAGGCGCAGGTCAGGCTAGACAGAAAGGCGCAGGTTCAGAGGAGACAAAGAGGCGAGGTCAGAGGCTAGGACAGAGAGGCCAGTCAAGAGGCTAGACAGAGAGGCGCAGATCAGGGAGACAGAGAGGCGGCAGGGTCAGAGGAGACAGAGCAGGACACAGGTCCAGAGGGGACAGAGAGGACGCAGGTCAAGAGGAAAGAACAAGAGAGGCGCAGGTCAGGAGAAGACAGAGAGCGCGCAGGTTCAGAGGTAGACAGAGAGGCACAGGTCAGAGGGAGGACAGCAGAGTCAGGAGAGAGAGAGAGAGAGAGAGAGAGAGAGGAGAGAGAGAGAGAGAGAGAGGAGAGAGACGAGAGAGAGAGAGAGAGAGAGAGAGAGAGAGAGAGAGAGAGGAGAGAGAAGACAGAGACAGAGACAGAGGACAGAGACAGAGACAGAGGACAGAGGACAGCAGACAGAGACAGAGACAGAGGACAGAGACAGAGACAGAGACAGAGGACAGAGACAGGAGGACAGAGACAGAGACCAGAGACAGAGACAGAGACAGAGACAGAGACAGAGACAGAGACAGAGACAGAGACAGAGGACAGAGACAGAGGACAGAGACAGAAGACAGAGACAGAGACAGAGACAGAGACAGAGCAGAGACAGAGACAGGACAGAGACAGAGACAGAGACAGAACAGAGACAGAGACAGAGACAGAGACAGAACAGAGCAGAGACAGAGACAGAACAGAGACAGAGAACAGAGACAGAGACAGAGACAGAGGACAGAGACAGAGACAGAGACAGAGACAGAGACAGGAGACAGAGACAGAGACAGAGACTAAGACAGAGACAGAGACAGAGACAGAGGACAGAGACAGAGACAGAGACAGGACAGAGACAGAGACTCAGGACAGAGACAGAGACAGAGACAGAGACAGAGACGAGACAGAGACGAGACAGAGACCAGAGACAGAGACAGAGATCAGAGACAGAGACAGAGACAGGACAGAGACAGAGACAGACAGAAAGAGAGAGAAGAGAGAGAGAGAGGAGAGAGAGAGAGAGAGAGAGAGAGATGAGAGAGAGAGAGGGAGAGAGAAGAGAGAGGAGAGAGAGAGAGGCGCAGGTCAGAGGTTAGACAGAGGCAGCAGCCCGTACAGAAGCGTCGCAGCCACTACCGCGACGCCACAGCAGCTAGAACCGATACCAGCAGTGCAGACATCCAGAGCGTAAGATTCCACACCGGACAATTAAAACTGTCACGGGTATCATTCGAATTTCTATGCGTACCAGTTTTGGTGGAAAGTGACAGTCATGGAGTAAACACAGTATGCAGTTACATCCTATGTAGTCTTGAAGCTAGGGGCATCTCAACGATTTTGTGTGAAAAACATACAGAATAAGCAAGCATGAAGTAAGCAAGTATGACTAATGCAGATTTTCACACTAACAATGGTGAATTTGCATTGAGCACCACTGCGACATCATATGTGCCAACAAAACTAATTATTTGAACAAGTCACATATCCCTTGTATCCCTGCCTCCACAGCCCAGCCACAGACTGCGTCTCTCACCTGATTTGCTCCTCCTCCTCTTCACTATCATCTGACGAAGCTGGCGCCAGGCCGCGGTGGCCGGCCTCGTCACTGTCAGAGTCCGCTGGCGCCAGCCCGCTCGGGCCCGCCTCGTCACTGTCAGAGTCTGCTGGCGCCAGGGCGCGGCGGCGGTGGCCGGCCGTCTCGACATCATCGTCGTCATCGGTCTCCGCCGGTGACGCGGCGTCATCATCGTCAGGAGACGGCGAGGGGCCAGCCGAACCCCGCCCTCCTCCGCGTCAGAGCCGCGCTCGTCCTGCTCCGGCTTCTTCTTACGCTTCTTCTTCTCTGAAGCAAGGGAGTTGGAAAAGGTGGCGGTGAGACGAGGGAAAGGAAATAGAGTTAGAGTTACCGTTATATGCAGGAAGTTTGGTAGCCGATATCGAGCGCTTTTATCACATCCTCAACACAATAAACAATTAAGGCTCGGTGATAGTATTAAATCTGGTAACACGTTTACAAAAACCTCGCCGTAGTAGCACCTCAGTCTTCTAGCCCTACAGCCACTACAGCCAGACGCGCATATCTTTATCCTCTACGAATTCAAAAATAGCACGACAAACAAGACAATAATACATAAAACCACACGGACGGTCGGCAGAGATATCTGCCACCACCGCGCCCACACCATCCACACCGCAGCGCGCGTCACCTACTTGTGTTTGGCCTGGACCTTCTGTTTGAAGATCTGCCGGTCGATGCGGTCCTCCTCGCGCAGGATCTGCCGGACGGCGGCGATGTCGATGCCGCTGCCACCCTCCTGGTGGTACTTCTGCGCCAGCTCCGACACCTGCTCCCGGGTGTTGTCCAGCACTGCCTGTGACGGGGACAGAAGACATGGGTCAGCTGCTGCACCGGACACAAGGGGCACATGGGCTACATGATGGGGAAGGCGGTCACTGCTGGGTAGAGGCCGCTAACGGGAGAACTTCTAACGCAGCTGACATCTGTAGCCATGTGTATTGTGTAAGAGGCAACGACCAGCACTGAGGCACACAGCAAATAGAGCTTAACTCAATACTTAGCTCAGTTGGGACTGCAAAGCTGATGCAATGGTGTTTCAGCTTGCTGAATAACACTTATGAAGAGCAACCAAGGACATACGCAACACAAAGAGATACAAAGAACTGCACAAAATATGTTTAAAACATTCACATGTCACAAAATGCAACCAAACCCCCACGATACCGCAGTACTCTCGGGCTCACAGATCACATCAGAACCCAGCTCCTCCCGTCGCCCCGCCTCCCCCCGTGTCGGCACGCACCTCTCCCTCTTCGTCAAACATCATCTTCTTATTGGGCAGGATGCTCTTCTTGAGCAGGCGGTGTGCGGCAGCGGCCTTGGTCAGCTTGCGGGACGACCGGCGCTCCTCCCGCCGCTTCAGCTCCTCCTCGACGATGGGGTCGGACTGCTTCAGTTCCTCCTCAGCGATCGGGTCCGAGCCGATGGCGTGGTCCGCACGCTTCACCTTCAGCAGGGCGTCATCCGAGTCTCCGTCAGCGTCATCTGGCAGAGACACAGCACAGGAGTTAGAGTCATCTGGCAGACATCGCATGACTCAGGAGGCAGTAGTCTTCGTCTGGTAGTACTACAGATGACTAAACCACTAGATAGTTGCAAAACAAACACGACCCGTTCAGGACTGTAACCTGAATATACTCGTGACCTGAAGCCATTCCACTATCAGCGTTACGCACGCGCACGCACACGCACACGCACACGCACACGCACACGCACACGCACACGCACACGCACACGCACACGCACACGCACACGCACACGCACACGCACACGCACACGCACACGCACACGCACACGCACACGCACACGCACACGCACACGCACACGCACACGCACACGCACACGCACACGCACACGCACACGCACACGCACACGCACACGCACACGCACACGCACACGCACACGCACACGCACACGCACACGCACACGCACACGCACACGCACACGCACACGCACACGCACACGCACACGCACACGCACACGCACACGCACACGCACACGCACACGCACACGCACACGCACACGCACACGCACACGCACACGCACACGCACACGCACACGCACACGCACACGCACACGCACACGCACACGCACACGCACACGCACACGCACACGCACACGCACACGCACACGCACACGCACACGCACACGCACACGCACACGCACACGCACACGCACACGCACACGCACACGCACACGCACACGCACACGCACACGCACACGCACACGCACACGCACACGCACACGCACACGCACACGCACACGCACACGCACACGCACACGCACACGCACACGCACACGCACACGCACACGCACACGCACACGCACACGCACACGCACACGCACACGCACACGCACACGCACACGCACACGCACACGCACACGCACACGCACACGCACACGCACACGCACACGCACACGCACACGCACACGCACACGCACACGCACACGCACACGCACACGCACACGCACACGCACACGCACACGCACACGCACACGCACACGCACACGCACACGCACACGCACACGCACACGCACACGCACACGCACACGCACACGCACACGCACACGCACACGCACACGCACACGCACACGCACACGCACACGCACACGCACACGCACACGCACACGCACACGCACACGCACACGCACACGCACACGCACACGCACACGCACACGCACACGCACACGCACACGCACACGCACACGCACACGCACACGCACACGCACACGCACACGCACACGCACACGCACACGCACACGCACACGCACACGCACACGCACACGCACACGCACACGCACACGCACACGCACACGCACACGCACACGCACACGCACACGCACACGCACACGCACACGCACACGCACACGCACACGCACACGCACACGCACACGCACACGCACACGCACACGCACACGCACACGCACACGCACACGCACACGCACACGCACACGCACACGCACACGCACACGCACACGCACACGCACACGCACACGCACACGCACACGCACACGCACACGCACACGCACACGCACACGCACACGCACACGCACACGCACACGCACACGCACACGCACACGCACACGCACACGCACACGCACACGCACACGCACACGCACACGCACACGCACACGCACACGCACACGCACACGCACACGCACACGCACACGCACACGCACACGCACACGCACACGCACACGCACACGCACACGCACACGCACACGCACACGCACACGCACACGCACACGCACACGCACACGCACACGCACACGCACACGCACACGCACACGCACACGCACACGCACACGCACACGCACACGCACACGCACACGCACACGCACACGCACACGCACACGCACACGCACACGCACACGCACACGCACACGCACACGCACACGCACACGCACACGCACACGCACACGCACACGCACACGCACACGCACACGCACACGCACACGCACACGCACACGCACACGCACACGCACACGCACACGCACACGCACACGCACACGCACACGCACACGCACACGCACACGCACACGCACACGCACACGCACACGCACACGCACACGCACACGCACACGCACACGCACACGCACACGCACACGCACACGCACACGCACACGCACACGCACACGCACACGCACACGCACACGCACACGCACACGCACACGCACACGCACACGCACACGCACACGCACACGCACACGCACACGCACACGCACACGCACACGCACACGCACACGCACACGCACACGCACACGCACACGCACACGCACACGCACACGCACACGCACACGCACACGCACACGCACACGCACACGCACACGCACACGCACACGCACACGCACACGCACACGCACACGCACACGCACACGCACACGCACACGCACACGCACACGCACACGCACACGCACACGCACACGCACACGCACACGCACACGCACACGCACACGCACACGCACACGCACACGCACACGCACACGCACACGCACACGCACACGCACACGCACACGCACACGCACACGCACACGCACACGCACACGCACACGCACACGCACACGCACACGCACACGCACACGCACACGCACACGCACACGCACACGCACACGCACACGCACACGCACACGCACACGCACACGCACACGCACACGCANCGGGTCTCCCATGGTCCGGTCCCGGGCCGGTTCTCCAATGGTCCGGTCCCGGGCCGGTTCTCCAATGGTCTCAGACCGGGTCTCCAATGGTCCGGTCCCGGGCCGGTTCTCCAATGGTCCGGCTGGTGTCTCAATGGTCCGGTCCGGGCCGGTCTCCAATGGTCCGGCCCGGGTCTCCAATGGTCCGGCCGTTTCTCCATGTCCTCAGGCCGGGTCTCCCATGGTCCCGGTCCCGGGCCGGTTCTCCAAGTCCGCCCGGTGGGTCTCCAATGGTCCGGTCCCGGGCCGGGTCTCCCATGGTCCGGTCCCGGGCCGGGTCTCCAATGGTCCGGTCCCGGGTCCGGGTCTCCCAATGGTCCGGTCCCGGACCGGTTCTCCAATGGTCCCGGGCCGGGTCTCCAATGGTCCCGGGCCGGTTCTCCAATGGTCCGGTCCCGGGCCGGGTCTCCAATCTCTGTCTGTTGACCGGGGTGCGCACCCCTTGTGGTCCGGTCCGGGCCGGGTCTCCCATGTCCGGTCCCGGCCGGGTTCCAATGGTCCCGGGCCGGGTCTCCAATGGTCCGGTCCCGGGCCGGGTCTCCAATGGTCCGGTCTCAGGCCGGGTCTCCCATGGTCCGGTCTCAGGCCGGGTCTCCAATGGTCCGGTCCCGGGCCGGTTCTCCAATGGTCCCGGGCCGGGTCTCCAATGGTCCCGGGCCGGTTCTTCAATGGTCCGGTCCCGGGCCGGGTCTCCAATCTCTGTCTGTTGACCGGGGTGCGCACCCCTTGTGGTCAAGTGGCATACACGGATCAAACAGTCGCTGCTCAGAGGCCGGTGACTTGATAAAATGTCGAGTGGCAGTTGTATTTCACCCGCGGATAGTAACTACTAGTGATGTCATTTTCCCAAAATTTCCTGACCAAAACCAATCCAATACCAAACAGGAGGCATTTTGGTTGTCCAAATATTGACCGATTTTTGGGTTGAGGCCAAAAATGTCCAAGATTACCGATTTTTAATATTATGCTTATTTATACACACGGCAAAATATCTTGTTAGCATCATAATCATAAACGCACATATACAGTTTCAAAAGAACATAACTGTGAACAAGGAACTAAATAACATTTGCAAAGCAAAATAGTGGATGCCGCAAGCAAGACCAAAGACATCTACATTAATTAATTGCATTTCGAGCAAATTGTGTATCGATTTGTTGGTTAGAAATAAGAAAGCGTAAAAATGTGTCAAAAAGGTGAATTGTTTAATATTAAGCTGACCAAAAAGTGTCCAAAAATTTATGAGCCTGACTGACCGATTACCGAATTGGTCACACAATTTTATCGGTAACAATATTTTTTGTTACCGATTGACACCACTAGTAACTACCATGTGCTGAATAGTGCCGCCCAGTTGTGTCCTTACCTCTGGCTTTGTCATGCCACCTCTCAAATGGTCATCGTTCTTTCTCCCTGATCCATTTCACCAGGATTGTGGCTCTGACCATTTCCTGTGTCCTGTCATGGCTTTACTATCTTGTTAAGCTAGTTCCGTTTTGTGGACAACCTTTCGGCTGTTGACACCAGAATCGCCAGTTGCGTTTGCACTGTGGTCTGTGGGTCAGCTGAGGTGCTCGCTAATTCCATAGCTCGACAGGCTGGCGCAGGAGTATGGTCTGTGGTCAGCTGAGGTGCTCGCTAATTCCATAGCTCGACAGGCCGGCGCAGGAGTATGGTCTGTGGGTTAGCTGAGGTGCTCGCTAATTCCATAACTCGACAGGCTGGCGCAGGAGTATGGTCTGTGGGTCAGCTGAGGTGCTCGCTAATTCCATAGCTCGACAGGCTGCCGCAGGAGTATGGTCTGTGGGTCAGCTGAGGTGCTCGCTAATTCCATAGCTCGACAGGCCGGCGCAGGAGTATGCCTTGCCGTGTCACTGTCAGTGACCGCCGACCGGCGTTTGAATGTCTGGCTGATCTCCGACGCTGTGGGAAAACCTCAATAACAGCAACGATAGGTTATTGGTTCACACAATAGTTCTGGTATGCAGCTGACTATCGACATTCATTGCAAAGCTTGTTCTTGTAATGATCGCGCTCACCTTCACTTCCTTCCATAACGGTGATGTATGAGTTTTAAGCGTAAAATGTGGGCGGCATGTGACCTTCGCTGTCGGTCCGCCCTAAAACCCCAATCATCATTAATTAGCGTAAAATGGAGCAAACGTCGTCGCCGACTTATCACATCTGATGGAACTGTTGTTCTGTTGTTCACTTCATACTTAAAAAAGGACGCCAAGTGACATCCAGCTGTCGGTGCACCCTAAAACCTCAATCATCATCAAAAACTTTTGCTTTCTTTGTATGACATTGTGTTTGTGGACACGCAACAGCAACATTGTGCAGCCATTACGGAATACAGTTTGCTGACATTTTTAGTCATTCCATGCCAATAAAGCCGTTCCATGCCTATTGCAATATCTGTGGAATCAGTTGTCCTTCACCACGTCGTTGCGGAGTAACCCGGCCCTGCCTGTCACCCTGTCCCCGACCGTACTCTCGGCCCAGCTTCCAATCTGCGTTGGCCAATCTGCACAGGCGCGCTGTTGTCTGCCTCTGCCGGTGGTGGCTGCACGGCGGCCGGGAAACTCCCGCAGTGCTATCACCTCGCCGCGGGGGCGCCTGGCCGGCGGGGGCGCCTGGCCGGCGGGGGCGCCTGGCCGGCGGGGGCGCCTGGGCGGCGGGGGCGCCTGGCCGGCGGGGGTGCCTGGGCGGCGGGGGTGCCTGGCTGGCGGGGGTGCTGGGCCGTCGGGGGTACCTGGGCGGCGGGGGTGCCTGGCCGCGGGGTGCCTGGGCGCGGGGTCCTGGGCGTCGGGGTGCCTGGGCCGGCGAGGGCGCCTGGCTGGTGGGGGTGCCTGGCGCGCGGGGGTGCCTGGCTGGCCGGCGGGTGCCTGGCGGCGGGGGTGCCTGGGCGTCGGGGGCGGCAAGGGCGCCTGGCCGGCGGGGGTGCCTGGGCGGCGGGGGCGCCTGGCCGGCGGTGGTGCCTGGGCGGCGGGGGCGCATTTGCCTCCAGCTGGCGTCGGAACGGCGCAGTCCGGGGTGTTTTCCGTGACTGTCGCCAGTGTAGAGTTGCTGATAATGTGGCCCGGCGTAGCTGCCGGCCAGAGTATTTGAGATCTGTTCGCACGCTGCAAGTGTCGTTAACCCCTCGCACAGTATCGGCATTGCCTGTCGGTGGCGACTTTCCGGACCCGTGTGAGTCGACGCTCGTGTCCGCTGGGGCCGTCTCCGCTGGTACTGTCTCCGCTGGTACTGTCTCCGCTGGTACCGTCTCCGCTGGGACTGTCTCCGCTGGGACCGTCTCCGCTGGGACTGTCTCCGCTGGGACTGTCTCCGCTGGGACTGTCTCCGCTGGGACTGTCTCCGCTGGGACTGTCTCCGCTGGGACTGTCTCCGCTGGTACCGTCTCCGCTGGGTCCGTCTCCGCTGGGACCGTCTCCACTGGGACCGTCTCCACTGGGACCGTCTCCGCTGGGACCGTCTCCGCTGGGACCGTCTCCGCTGGTACTGTCTCCGCTGGTCAGTGTGAAATTTTCATTTTACAGTTAACTGTGCTGATGAAAAAGTATCTGGTTTTCAGCAGTCAATGATGAAAAAATATGCTGAACTCAGAACACAATGATGATTTATGAGTCAGTTAAACCAAGTACGAACCCGACTGTTGAAACCTCAAAAATTGTGAAGTTTATTAAGATTATTATTATATAGAGCTAAACAAATTACTGCAGCTTTTCAGGACGATTATTTCTTAACTGTCACCTACAATAGGTCAGTATTCATGGCACCTTAAGTTTCAAAACTTTCGGAGAGACACTTAAGTCAATTTTGAAACATGGAGCACGGTAAAGCATGAATATTTGTCTTAAGCTGGTTCTTTAGATCCCGTATGTTAACTTCTGAACGTAAATTGTCCTAAATTTTAACTTGTGATCAGTATAGGTTTATATAAGTAAACCTCCAATAAGTGTGCATATATTTGGCTGGACATTAAATTGCATTGAGACTAGGCATGGTTGATAGTGCTGTGATGTTTTCATCACACAAATGTGGAGTCTGAGAATCTTGTTTAAGGTAATTAAAAAGTAATTTTAAATTAAAAAAATATATGGCTGAGCTGTGTCTAAAAACAATCAGCATGCTTGACGCAAGGAGACTTGCAGCTTAGACAGACTGCAAAATGCGAACTCAACTGGCATAAAAGTAGCCAAGAATGATTAAGTTTTGGTTAGGTAATGTCATGGTTGGTTAGGTTTTGTTAATTTTCCCCGTTATATGTTTTTTCAGCTATCAGTTGCTTTTGGAAGTCTCGACTTGATGGCTATTGGAAGTTTGTATTCCAAATCATGCGATACTTATCAGTCAGTCATCTTCGACGTACAACCGCGAGAGGCTCGCGTAGGTCACTGTTGCACTGACATTCTTTTCTTTTCTTTTACAATATAATACCTAGAATCTACAATAACAATAAAACATACCTTCCAAAGCTGATCAGGCGTTATATTAATCAAGGCCTTTCCAAATACGCGCTTATTTGTGTATATACACTGCGAGTGCGCTGCGAGATCTGATGCGTCAGATTTGTCGTCTGGTTCGTCGTCAAGAATCAGTGCTGCTAAAACATTTGATTCCTGCAGTCTCCCACGGAACTTTCATCCCGGAAATGGGGGTGACTTTGAGGGTCTATTTCTAGTCTGCTGTGCAACAGATCACGTAATGATTATACCAGATGACGTAGATTGAACTATCTCGTCATCCATAAAAATCGTACAGTTCATCTTTCTCAAACAAAAAAAGTATTCGGCCTCCATGTTGTAGACTGGACACCAGCCAAATGATGACATTTTTCGGAAATTTCAAAAGCAGATATTTGGATATTAACAAAAACATAAGTTATTTGATCACTTATTAAGAAAGAAACAACTATTCCTTTCAGAAAATATGTTGGTTTTAGGTAAATACGCCTCAAAAATCAACAAATCAAGAGGCAATTTGTCTCTTACCTGTAATTAGAGACACATTCATGTCAGACAACCTTGGCAGAACAACCCATTTAAATAAATATAATAATATAAGCACAAAAAGCCATTCAGGGGTAGGGGATGGATCAGGCTATCCGAATCTGCATTCGATCTGGCATTTAGTCTTTTCGTTTTTATCCGTAGAAATCCCGCGTTTACTTGGAATTTCATCATAGGCTGGTAATTTTCATCTCAATTTCATCTTAATTTCATCCTGAATTTAATCCTGTATCTGGTCGCTTGTCTCCTCTTGATATGTGTTTTTTATGTAAAAATAATACAATTAATAATTATTTTTGCTTTATAAACTACTTAAATACAATTTTAAGCAATAACTAGCGATGATTCCTTTCTTTTCTGAGTGATGTTTTTATGGTATCCCTGATAATTAGGCAAAGAAGCTGCTCATGTGACGTTTCTTGCACCAATAACATTGTTGGTTGCCAAGACTCACAAGTCACAGCGAGTTTGTGTAACAGGTTTGGAGCTTCATTCCCCTTTCTTAGATGATTTAAATTGATCAATATTTATTAACTTCACTGATATTTTGATTAGGTAGGTTGGTATGTGTAGCAGAATACAACAAAAATAGCATTACATTTTTGCATATAGATGAAAGTCATTTCCAACAGTCAAGGATGAAAATTGGTCTGAAGGATGAAAAATCGGACATTTTCATTACCTGTGATTTTCCAGGTAATATTCCCAAAAATTTCACACTGCCGCTGGGACCGTCTCCGCTGGTACTGTCTCCGCTGGGACTGTCTCCGCTGGGACCGTCTCCGCTGGGACCGTCTCCGCTGGTACTGTCTCCGTGGACGTTCCGCTGGGTCCGTCTCCGTCTGGGTCCCGTCTCCGGCTGGGACCGTCTCCGCTGGGACCGTCTCCGCTGGTACTGTCTCCGCTGGGACCGTCTCTGGTGGTCAGCCACCCGGATTCTCTCGCAAATCCAGTCGGTGTTTTCAGGTGCGGCGGCTGTATTTTTATCAGTTCTAATCTCGGTCGTTCTGCCGGTACGATCGCCGTTGTCTGAACCGGTTCATTGCGGTTAGTGTCTCCCGTCTACCCGTCTCGGTAGTCAGTGGTGTGTGTGCAGCCAAGACTATTACTCCACATGGTTGTCACGTTAAATGTGTAGACAATTTCACCTCTGCTCTGGACGGCGACATCTCTCTGCATTATGTTCGTTCAGGGACGGTATTTTATCAATCAGAGGTGATTGATTTCACTCCCTATCCCATTTGCATCGATGCCAATGCCGCATTGTTCAATAGCGTCCAATGTCTCATCTGTTTGCCAGCAATTAACGGCCATCTTAGAGAAGGTTGCACGCCACATGCCTGACGACTCTGAGTCTGCGCAGCCACCGATTCAGCAGAACTGGAGTTTATCTTAAATCAATGTTATTTATCGTGTTCCAGTGCAGTTGCAGACTGCAGTATACATGGCTGGAGCTGGCTTTCCGTGACACTGTGGAGTTTTTCCGTGACCCTTTCGATCTGATTTCTCGGTACACCAACAATGCACTGGATATAGTGGACGTGGAACTCTGGGGAGGAACAGAAATCCTCATGTTCAGGGCTTTTGAAAGCCACACGGTTCGCTGAATAGTAATGACAAAACAATGGACAATCACAGATGAGCTTATTGCACGGCAACACGCATTTCCTTTCACGGTACCAAGTAATTATCTGTGACGGGGCCTAGCAAGCCTAGTGAATCATTGAACTATGCCGGGTATGTACTCACGTAGTAGTCACGTCAACTGTGCGTGTTTGTGGCGAAGGAGAGGACCGAGACAGACAGACAGACAGACAGACAGACAGACAGACAGACAGACAGACAGACAGACAGACAGACAGACAGACAGGGGACAGACGACAGGACGACAGACGACAGACAGACATATATAGACATATATAGACATATATAGACATATATAGACATATATATATAGACATATATATATATATATATATACATATATATATAGACATATATATAGACATATATAGACATATATAGACATATATAGACATATATAGACATATAAACATATATACAGAGTGACAGTCGCAGATTGTCAAAATATTGGAATGCGTGCTGAGGACTCGTGAGATAAACCTTGTACGAGTATTGCTCATTCTGGATCGTCTCCTTGTGTCGACTGGAGCTTTGTTCTCGCGTCGCCTTCCCAGACATAATAGTCGCCTTGTCGAACAGGATCGGTCATTTTCATCGCACTGGACCAGCCCAATGCCAAGTGTCGTGTACCAGTGCCGGCTGTCTGACTCCTGCCTATCACCCCTGCCCCTATGACTCCGCAATGTTGCAGTGACTGTGTGTGTCTGACTCGCTCATATGACTCAGCTATGTTGTAGCGACTGTGTCTATGTATCTGACTCGCCCCTATGACTCCGGCTAATGTTGCAGTGACTGTGTGTTTGTCTGACTCGGCCCCTATGACTCCGCTAATGTTGCAGTGACTCTGTGTTTGTCTGACTCGGCGCCTATGACTCCGGCTATGTTGCAGTGACTGTGTGTGTCTGACTCGTGCCCTGTTCTGTTGCAGTGACTTCTGACTCGGTGCGTGTGTCTGGCGGCTGTCTGTGAGCGGCGTCGGCGTCCCACAGCCTGACATGGCCATCACCAAGCTGGCACAGGTGAGCTGCACTCCATCCCAGCTGCGCCAGGTGTCGCGTTCATCAGACACGGCCCTGACCGTGCCGAGGTCCGCACTGGCCAGGTGTAACGCGTTCACAGACAGGCCCTGACCGTCCGAGGTCCGCACTGTGCAGGTGTCGCGTCATCAAAGACACGGCCCTGGATCCGTGCCGAGGTCCGCACGCTGCCAGGGTCGCGTTCATCAGAACCACGGCCCTGACCGGCCGAGGTCCGCAACGTGTCCAGGTGTCACGTTCATCAGACACTGCCCTAGACCGTGCCGAGGTCCGCACGTGCCAGGGGTCACGTTCATCAACACGCCCCTGACCGTGCCGAGTCACGCACTTGCCAGGTGTCGCGTTCATCAGACCACGGCCCTACCGTGCCGAGGTCCGCACTGTGCCAGGTTTTCCGCGTTCATTCAGATCACGCCCTGACCGTGCCGAGGTCCGCACGGCCAATGTGTCGCGTTCACAACACGGCCCGGACCGTGCGAGGCTCCGCACTTTGCAGGTCCGTTCATCAGACACGGACCCTGACACTGCCCGAGGTCCGCACTGTGCCAGTGTCGCGTCATCAGACACCCCCTGACCGTGCCGAGTACCGCACTGTCCGTGTCGCTTCATAGACCACGGCCCTGAACCGTGCCGAGGTCCGCACTGTCCAGGTTCGCGTTCATCAGACACGGCCCTGACCGTCCGATCCGCACTGTGGCAGTGTCGCTTCATCAGAACGACGCCCTACCGGCCGAATGTCCGCACGTCCAGGTGTCGGCGTTCATCAGACACGCCTCTACCGTGCCGGGTCCGCACTGTGCCAGGTTCGCGTTCATCAGACACGAACTCCTGACCGTGCCGAGGTCCGCACTTTTGCCAGTGTCGGCGTTCATCAGACACGCCCGACCGTGCCGAGGTCCGCACTTGTGCCAGTGTTCGCGTTCATCAGACACGAGCCCTGACCTGCCGTAGGTCCGCACTGTGCCAGTGTCGCGTTATCAGACACGCCCTGACCGCTCAGGTCCGCACTGTGCCAGTGTCGCGTTCATCAGACACGGCCTGACCTTGCCGAAGTCCCGCACTGTGCCAGTGTCGCGTTCATCAGACAACGGCCCTGACCGTGCCGAGGTCCGCCACTTGCAGGTCGCGTTCATCAGACGGCCCTGACCGTGCCGAGGTCCGCACTGTGGCGTGTCGCGTGTCATCAGAACACGGCCCGACCGTGCCGAGGTCCGCCACTGTGCCAGGTGTCGCGTCATCAGACACGGCCCTACCGTCCAGGCCGCACTGTGGCAGTGTCGCGTTCATCAGACACGCCCTGACCGTGCCGAGGTCCCACTTGCAGGTGTCGCGTTCACAGAACGGGCTGACCGTCCGAGGTCCGGCAACTGTGCCAAAGTGTTCGCGTTCATCAAAGACACCCCTGACCTGCCGAGTCCGCACTGTGCCCAGGTTTCGCTCATCAACACGGCCCTGACCGTGGCCGAGGTCGCCACTGAGGCAGTGCGCGTCATCAGACACGGCTGAACCGTGCCATCCGCACGTGCAGTGTCGCGTCATCAACACGGCCCTGACCGTGCCGAGGTCCCACTGTGCCAGGGTCCGTATGCAAACACGCCCTGAACCGTGCCGAGGTCCCGCACTGTGGCATGTGTCGTTCATCAGACACGTGGCTGACCGTGCCGAGTCCGCAACTGGCCAGGGTCGCGTTCATTCAGACACGGCCCTGACCGTGCCGAGCGTCCGCACTGTTGCAGGTGTCGCTTCATCAACACGGCCCTGACCTCCAGGTCCCCACTTAGCCAGTGTCCTGTTCATCAGACACGCCCTGACCGTGCCGAGGTCTCGCACTGTCAGTTGTCGCGTTCATCAGACCACGGGCGCCTGACCGTGCCAGTCCGCACTGTGCCAGGTGTCCGTTCATCAACACGGCCCGACCGGCCGATGGTCCGCACTGTGCCAGTGTCGCGTTCATCAGGACACGGCCCTGACCGTGCCGAGTCCCGCATGTGCCAGTGTCGCGTTTCAAATCAGACACGGCCCTGGACCTGCCAGTCCGCACTGTGCAGGTGTCGCGTTCATTCAGACACGCCCTGACCTGCCAGGGTCCGCACTGGCCAGTCGCGTTCACAAACACGGCCCTGACCGTGCCGAGGTCCGCACTGCCCAGGTCGCGTTCATCAACACGGGGCTGACCCCGAGCCGCACTGGTGCGCAGGTGTCGCGTTCATCAAACACGACTGACCGTCCGAGTCCGCACTGTGTCCAGTGTTTCCTTCATCACACGCCCTGAAACCGCCGAGGCCGCACTGTGCCAGGTCCGTTCATCAGACACGCCCGACCGTGCCTGAGTCCGCACTGCCCGGTCGCCTTCACAGACACGCCCTGACGTCCGAGTCCGCACTCAGTGCGCTTCATCAGACCACCGCCCGACCGTGCCGAGGTCCGGCAACTGTGCCAGGTCGCGTTCATCAGACACAGGCCACCGTGCCGATCCCGCACTGTGCCAGTGTCAGCGTTATCAACACGCCCTGACCGTCCAGGTCCGCACTGGGCCGGTGATAGTCAGACAACATGTTCTTCGCACTGCATCGACAACCACCCGATGTCGATGCCCCGGCGAATAAATCGTCGCTGAAAATGGCTAGCAGCAGTCCTTTTAGGGACTATTCAAATAAACCCTTCCATTAATCTGGGGCGATGTTGTTTCTCTGCCGAACTGGCTTTGAAAGTATGATTAAAAAGCCGTGCTTAAGCACACCGTTTAATTTAATGTCAACATTGTCCATCTGTGCTGTCTGTCGGTGCTGCTCGCAGTGAAATCTAAACTATTTATGCCCTCGCCCCTGATACCGGGGGCGAGGGCTATAATAATTGCATTGGATTCCACTGCGTGCAGCACCGACAGACAGACGGATGGTGTCGATGAAGTGGACAGAACATATGGTCTCGACTGTACGCCGACTAACAGGGAAATAGGGATCACGTCCATGGTCCATAGTCCATAGTTGGCACGCTATTCTAGCATTGCAGTGACTCTCAGTTGCGACACTTAAAAAAAGAAGCGCACTTGTCTATTGCTCAGCTGGATATTTGTTTGCGACAGACTGTCGCCAGAGCATGCAACTCGCGTGCAATCTCGTCAGGAAGCGTCTGCATCGCTTTCCTGCCGGCCTTTGTTTACGTCTGTCTCCTTGGCAACCACTGCCGGTTTTTATTGACGATGAACGTCCTCCTGTTCATGTGCTTGGCTCGAGTCAGAGTTGGTGCACGAGCTAATTACCTGACCAACACACAAAACACATCACTGATTTAAGTCACCCACTCTGCACTCGCCCCATTAGCGCGTCATTGAACGCGGTGGTGGCTTTCTAAGCTTTTGCGACAGCGACTGCGTTGCTGGAGCATTGTAGGGTCCAGTGGGACCCAGTGTGGCAATACGGACGCTTTCACGGAAGGCGCCGGAGTGATACAACTTGATTCTATGAGCACATACACAAATAGGTATGTACTCCATGCGTGCTGCCTATTAAAATGGACCGTAACGATGTGCCGCTGAACGCTCACCATCTCGCTTGGTGGGTGGTTCTCAAGTGCGTCGTTCTCTCAACCGAGACTATTTCCTTCATGACAGCCCATCATTTGAACGCAGTGGAAATGCCACGACGGGGCCTGTGGCTTCATTAATTTAATATTGGTTTGTAGGTTTGTCTCATGTTCATAAAATAAGTTCACTGGAAATAGCGCGCTTGTACGTCCGCTGCCTCTGTATCGATTTGTCTGTCATAAGTGGACGTACAAATGTAATGCAAGCGTTTTCTTGGCAGGTGTGCGCGCCCCCCCCGCAGTGCTCGCTGCCCCCTTCCTTCCGGTCGAAGCCGGAGTGGCACGGCGCTGCGCAGTTACGGGGTGGGGGCGGGGGCGGGGGAGGGGGGCTGAGCCAGTATCGGAGCTGGTGTGGCCAGCCTGCTTCAGTGGCCAAAGTTCAATTTTCGCTTGGTTGTCAGAGTGGAAAATTTGAGTCCCCCCCCAAAAAAAATGTGAGCGAAAAATTAAGCACAAAATGACACATCATTGATTTATTATGAATATGGAAAGCTGGAGTTTTCGTTAAAAATCATGTTTTTTTAGTCAATATTTGTGTCGGAATTATATCACAATTTATAAATTGGGAATGGAAAATTCACCCCTTAAATAAGGAGGGTGGAAAATTATGCACATTGGGTATCATTTACCATATGCCGAGATATCCTTTCAACATTATCACGTGCTTTTGGGGAAAACCTTCAGCCTGCTCGCGCTGCGGCTAATGTTTAAGAAATCTGGGAAGCGATTTGGCCCGTGGGCATTTCGATTTCCCCTGGCAAATTTTTGAACAAATTTGCAGAAAGGAAGTGACAGAACAGAAGCGCGTGCGATATTATGCCAATAACAGTTAAGTTCATTGAACTAGAGGCAATGACCTCATCAACTTGTATTTATGATGTTACTAAACGTTAGTGGCATGCGGTAAATATCTTTCCACCCTTGTGCTTGGCAAATTATGCATTATTCACCGAGGTTTTTACGCAGAGTAGGTACCGAGGGCCGGTAGCCCCGAGGTACGAAGCAAAAAAGTGATGTGAATATTTCATAATTTCCCAGCAGCGGGCCGGGATATATAAAAAGGTCATCAATAGTAGTTTCAGTCATCCGGTGATTCTATGTGGTCATGACGTCAGAGTAGAACGTCATTTGTGTCCATCGGCCTCCTCTACCATTGCAGTTAATGCTATTTTAGGATAAATAATCCTCTAACTCAAAATGTAAAAAAATACTATAAATGCAAAGACAAAACAAGGAAGGAAAGCTCAAAACAAGGCAAATATAACTTACTTGGATGATTTTAAACTCAGGTCAATATTGAGGGCACTAGAGGCAGGTTTGTGCTCGATTGCGCAATTAACTCTCCTAAGTTACTCCCGCCTTGTGGGCAGCCCCTCACAACTGATGAGGAATGAATGTCTGGGGTCAGGATCGGGTCAGTAGACTAGACGTGCAAGATAAGTAACAGACAATGTTTGACGATACATTGCTCATACAGAAATCTAGCATCTCCTACCGGCAGCGCTCGGCACTCTGCTGGCACCCTGCCCGAACCGTGAGGGGTCAAGTACAAAAGGTGACAACTTGAGTTCATTACGTCATCGGGCACAACCCTGACTAGAGGTCACCAAAGGTCAAGCATGTTGAATCTGCTCCAGACCCATATCACGCGCCGTGCCGGTTGTAATCTTTTGAATTTGACTTAAACCACATAAAGTGAAATTTATTTTAATCGACGCGTCCTGAGAAGGCAAACACGATGACACCAATTTTTTTTTTAAAGTTATTGCGAATACTGTTTTGACCGACCGCAAACGACATGCGCCAGAATTGACTACTGGGTGACGTTATAAGTTTTTGTGGACACGTTACGGAGATAGTGATGAAACCCCCTGAATATGCGCACTAAAATGAATAAATGTTGCGACACTAGCCTACTGCCCTCTCAGTTTCAGTCAGGTCAGGTCAGGTGGCGCGGGTTTGAGGCATCAAAGACAGTCGGGTCAGCTGATATTGGTCCTCCAATCCGGGGATACTGAAGAGCAAAATCTCAGACTCGTGCCAGACTCGTTTCATGCAGCTAACAGGAATCGCAATATATAAGTACATTGCCGCCTCACCCAATTGCAATAACGTCAGCTGAAGGATGCGCCAGATTGGTTTCATGCAGTTAACGGGAACAGCAATGTATAGGTGCTTTGCCACGGCCACCTCATCCAATTGCAATAACGTCAGCTGACGGTTTGGTCAAATGTGGTTAACATGAACCTCAAAAGTGAATTGCCTCCTCATCGAACTACGCAAATGTGATATTTTAATTGGATGGTTATTTAAAATCTTCGTATTATTGAAAACGCTTTAAAATTAAATTGATTTTTAATCCAATACCATGCTTTTGCGAAATATGTCTGGTCAAGGGATTTTTATTTTACGTTAGGGGATTTTGTTTCCTTAGTTGTCAAACCATGCACCCATTGTGTGCTTCTTGCTGAACCACAGTGGACTGTATCAATAATGAAACATAGGGGTCTGTTCCCGTCGCTCTTCTAACCTCGCAAGTTGTTTCAACTTGCTCCAGTCGTATCCCATAACACAGAGCAGTTGCAGTTGGAGCAACTTGGAGGAGGTTAGAGGAGGTTAGTTGCGCCACGGGAACAGGCCCATACTAACTTATATAGCTCAAGGCCTATTTTCTCGGAAGGCGATAGACGGTACAAACGATCACACTGCGCGGTGACTGGCCGGTCGGTTCACAAGACAATGCGCGATTTCTATCCGAAGTTCGCCGCAGTCGACTCCGCTGCCAAATGCCAACTCGAGTGGTGCGGGCATATGAAATTAAGTTTTAACTTTATAACAAAAAGAGCGACACTAGTCGTTGTCCGCACACCCATTGCCCCTGTGTTGAAGCGGCAAACCCGCGCTACCTAGTTATTAACGTGCCTGGAGTTTGAGTCGGTCCGTCTGCGGTGTCTGTTCTGCCGTGTTTTTTCAACCTCACTCCTAGCTTGGTGATGCCACGGAGAAGGGATATACAGGAGGCGCCACTCCGACGCTTTTGGCGACCGACGCTTTTGGCATGGCTTATATAGAAGGAAGAAAACGTCGATAAGCTAGATGCTAAGATTGTCATATTGAACCTAGTTTAGGGGCTATTGGTTAGGAATAGCACATATTTAGTAAATCATGCGAGCGAGAGTGCAAGGCCGAAACATCACAATTTATAATAAACGTTATGAATGGCAGCCTCTTGCACATTTACGAGCCGCGGCCTGTTTTCTAAGAAGCAGCTGCCGGCCGATCGGCTTTATCCTCCGTTCTCTTGATTTCAAGAAAATCGGCCAGGCCGAATATCGGCGCACTAGACTTGTTGTTCCGCCGACACCAATGGGATCGGAAGATAGTCAGCAAGCCTCCTGATATAATCCCTGTCCTAATACGGTCATACTATCGCGCTCAGACAATCCTTCTCCGTGGTGGATGCCACTCACTCAGCCGCGAACACAAAACGGACGCTAGCCAGAGATAGAGATACGGACCTCGGCGCGGACCAATATACTCAGCTTGTTCTGGCACTCGGCCTATTCTGCTGCACTGATACTGCTACCTGAACAAACCTCTCAGCTCGTCCGTGTTGCGCTGATAACTCTGGGATAAATCGACGGTGTGAATCTCAGACTGATACTTGCTGGGCATACACCACCCATTTCTGATTGTTCCTTACACCAATCTCATATGTGTGTGATGTGCTCTGCAAAATCGTCAGGTCAGGCGGCAAAACAGTCGCGGCAAACTTCTCTCAGTTTGACGTGCATGCTGCGAATTGGGTACCCTCTCTCCATTTTCCCGCGTATTGAAGGAGGCTGTAAGACCTTTCCGCTCGGCACTGGTCGCACTCTGGCTTAGGTATTTTTTATGAATTTGTCGCACTTTGTGCTATCACGACTATGACACGCGGAACCTATTTTCTTTTTTGAATAAGATACACCGCAGAGTCACTTAGAGGATGCCCGCAAAAATACGCCCACGAAAAGTGATCTGTATGCGTGCGTTTTTATACTCGCTCGGCCCAGCGCGAAATCTCGGTCCGATGTCCACCACGGTTCTGATCATGGGAGTCTCTTATGTGGTCGGCGGGGAATCTACGTCGACCTCCGTCGCTGATCATTGGCCGTGGATCGTTGACGCCGCCCGTGCGTACCCCTACATCGGTGCTGGACTTGCTGGTTCATCAGGTTGGCTGCTCCTCTCCCGTGCCCAGACTCCAAGTGAATTTTTTGGATGACACGTGAGCTATTTCGGGCATAAAGGACTATGCGGAACTGGACAAAGTCACTCCGCAGAGAGAATGCTCACTCCTGGAAACGGCAGGCAACAATAGCAGGTTATAACAATGTAGCAAAGTGCTAAGGGCACAGCCCGACCCAAAGAACATACGGGTAATAACCTCTGACAGCGGTGTTTTCACCTCGCTGAAAAGCGAAACACGTGCGTTGTATTTTCATTTTGGTATTAGCTCTACATGGTGGCAATCAGTGCTGACTTTGAGGTGGGTACAGGAGCAGCGTGACCTTTGTTCAGCGTTTGATACAATATACCCACTAACGAGCATGCAGTGAACACGAGCGAACATGCTAATCGCCTGCACTAGAACGTTGGAGTGTTATAGCACTGCCCTCGGAACTGACGTCGAATCCTCCTGTGTGGCTTTCCTTACTCCTTATGGGCTGGGAAGACATCACATGCGGCTGCTACTTTTCTGCTGACTGACAAAGCATAGGTACGCTGGAAAAGTCGGAGTATGGAGACCACTTTGCTTTCTGAAACGGCTTCGACTATACGCGCGCCACATACGGGTATCCGCCAAAGCTCTTTGTGGTCAGTGCACGATTGTCAAACCGGGACAGCAGTTGACGCATGTTGGGAAGCATTTTATGCTAGATTATTGTTTTCGCCACTTCTCCAGACATATTAATAGGTCTACGTTTGGATAACCATCTTTGTTAGTCTATAAAATGGTCTTCATTAGCCAAGTTCAGTTATCGACATCTTTCCGAGTCCCACATAGTGCTCTCGCCGCCCCATCCTCGCGTACTGTACACGATGGCACGTTATAGTCTTGAGATCATTTATCTCCCTTGTGTCGTTGCTGTCGCGACGGAGTCATCAGTGCTTCCCTGGTTCTAGGAGGCGCGTCCGACGCAGATATCGTGCTAGGCTCGCAGAAGAGTGCCGCGCGCATCAGTGCCGCACCTTCGGATAGTTCAAAACCAAGGAACGCACTGCAACCGAATGGCAGATCACCACCAATTTAATCCCTATCGATTGAGTTTAATTTTTGACTAAGACAATCTGTACTAATGCATGACGCGATAAGAACTACTAAGAGCTGAGAAAGATATCTAGCACTCATAGAATCTCGCAGCCAGACATCCCCAACACACAACGGCCACTGCAGGACAGACGTGACGTGCGTTCAGCTAGTTCACCTATTCCAAGCACGCGTCGTACTCTCGGCATTCGAAATATGCATATAACGGACGCTACTGCTACCTCTCAAAAACAGAATCTAATCTTATCCGATTCCTGTCACTTCATTACCATCGGCTTAAATGTGCACACAACTCGTGACGCGCGGCGGAGTCGCTCGCCGCCGAGAGCTGTTCCCGGCGGCTCTCCAAGTAAGAGTTCAGACTGCAGTGACCGCCGGCCGGGCCAATTCCCGGCAGGTATATTGAGTAAACACTCCTTACCACTAACGCGATAACAGGCAAATGGTAAGGACAAAAAATAAATCCACTGGAGCCGAAGATTGGATGGAGCAGAATGTTGATATTATTCAATAAATGATAGATAATGGCGTCCGTTACTCGGTGGCTCCGCGGTGTCCCACGTGCGAGCTGCAGGTAGCCTGGCCCGGCGCTACGGCGCACGAACGCCTCGTTCAGCACGTAGGCCAACCGGGGGCAGGTAGTGTGTAGCGAGAACGCCCCCCCCCCCCGGAGGCCCGGGCGGCTCTTTTTGGCGCGCCGTGCCTAAAAGGGCCGACGAGACCGCGCGAGGCGCGGTATCATGGGTCGAAGACCACGCTTCGGCGTGATCTTTAAAGAGTTTAGAGCACTTCAGAGGTTATTTAGGGCCACCAGGGCCCTCTCTGAAAGACCCAAGGGACTTGGACGTTCACAAGAGCCCTGTGCATGTCAGGCCCCCTTGGACAAAGCGCGGAAAGGCCCCTGAGCGACCAGAGGTTGTTTCCAGCAGCTGAACACGTCAAATGAGCCCCTAGCCAGCACAGAGGGCCCCTCGGAAGGTTGAAGGGGCCCCTGGGGAGGTCGAAAGGGCCCCTGAGCGGGTCAGAGGGCCCCCTGAACACATCGAATGGACCCCTAGCCAGCACAGAGGACCCCTGGACAGGTCGTAGGGGTCCTGGATAGGTCGGAGGTGCCCTGGTTAGGTCGGAGGGGCCGCTGGGCAGGCCGGAGGGGCCCCTGAGCATGTCGATAGGGCGAAAAAGCAGCCAGCCCAATTCCTTACCAGGTCGAAAGGGTCCCTGAGCAGACTGAAAGACCCTTAGCCAGACCATAGGGCCCCCGAGAAGTTCAAAGGGCCCCTGTGCAGGTCTGAGGGGCCCCCTGGCCAGACAGAAAGGGCCCTGGGCGGGTCAGAAGGGCCCATGAACATGCTAAATGGGCCTCTCACCAGTGCAAAGGGAGCAGACTTTTTTATCCGTTCTACTGGCCCTTTCAACGCTCGGGAATGGGCCTCTCTCGAGGCGCCCTCCACCCCTGGGCAAAATCCTGACTACGTGCCTGATAGAGATCCTTTTGAGGCGCCGCCCCCGGACGAAATCCTGGTTACGTGCCTGGTTCATGGGCCTCTCTCAGGGCCCTGAGGGTCCCGGTCCAATATAGATCATCAATAAATGAATAAAATTAGTGGATCACAAAATAAAAAAACAGAAATCCTTATAATTTTTCATATCCATTTTTGGGGGGCTTCAACGCTCGGAAGTGTCCTTTTGAGTCGCTGCCTCCACACCCCCCCCTCCTGCTTTGACGACAAAAATCTCTGGTCGTAGTAAAAGTGCACTGGCGCTGTCAACTCAATAGTGTAACATTCCATATCTGAAATTTCATTGTTGCCGACGCGGTTGACCGAGTCATCCAGCATCGCGCGTTCGGGCCGAAAGGATGCTCGGGCAACACCAAATTAAAACGTTAGTGAAGAGGAACCACTATGCCTCTCGTCGGATGACAGGTTACCCTTCAGAATAGATTTGCCATTACAGATTTTGGTACCATGTGACTGGCGGGCATCCATTGTTTATTCGTGTTGTGTGCCCTGTTCACCGAGAGAATACCGATCCTTCGTAATTCTGGGACCGGGCTGATAGAGACGGCGCTGGACGGAGGCCTGTATGCTGGACAGTCCTCACCTGGTGGAACACTGGTGGTTCGAGCACCTCGCGTTCGGCCATTGGCCTCGCCGCTCTGTACCGTGGCGCTCACACCAGTTACTCCACATAAGTGGATCGCACTGTTCCTATTTGATATCACGACCTCGGGTCGAACTGAAGAACTAACCTAACATTCCAAAGAGAGAGCCTTGCCTATATTGACAAAAAGGACAACACTCAAATGATTGAGCTGGCCACATACATGCCCAACCTCATTGAGGCTCTACACAAATAGATATGAAGAATGGAGGACCAATAGAGATTAACATATGGGAGTCAACATATATACCATAAAAGTCGCTGTGATTAGTCATTTGGTAACCATTTATTGGTTGCATTTTTGTGGCATTTAAGTCTCAAAAACTCTTAACATACGTTCAAAGGCACATTTCCGTAATATTTTGTCATCACAAGCAATGTCCGGATCTAGGACCTTAAGTAATGAATGACGATAGCAATTCAAGCAAATAGTTTATTACCACAAAGTTGCTTCAGCATATTCGTAAAAAGGTTCGAACAAAATGAAGTACATAGCTAAGTTTTTTGTTGTCAACAAACGTGGATTTTACTTGTTACCCTGGTTTTCGCACTATGCATAGAATAACCCTATTCCCCGCAGCGCGCACGATTATCGCCTCGATAGGTTTCCGTTTTGCCGTTTGCTAAACCGTTTAGGCCTAGACGTCTTGAAAGCTCGTCGTATACTTTTCAAAAAATAAATTAGGCACTGTTGATTGCACATTGTATTTTCGGTTTTTTTTAAACAAAATCGGACTCATGCAGGCGTTGTCAGACACAGCCCTACGGTGTTCCCAATCGTTGCGTGGTGTGAGAGGGTATCGCGGTTTGTGTGGGGCGCAACTCAATCTAACCGGTGCGAGTTTAGCGGGTGCGATATATAGGCTCGATCACCCTCTCTCAAATCTTAGATCCAACTTCAAATTATCAAGATTATAAAAATAGCGCTACACGCATGGTGCCCTCCACGTTGTTTACCTGGATCCACATATGCGCAATATATTACATTTAACCAGTTACAGCAAATAATGCACACATGTGACGCTCATATCGTCCCAAACGACCAGGAACAGCACTTATTTGTTATCAGAAAATCCTCTCCCCCATTTAACATCCCCTGAATACGCCTTTTTCATTTTGGTACTTGTCTTTTTTTATATATTGAAGACCAGTACATTTCAAGCCTATAAACGTTTGTTGCATGAAAATGAGCCAAACCACATGACCACAATGACTTAATGCAAACAACACCCAAAGTTTTCGTATTTTTGCCCCCTGGCCCGCATTTTTTAACAAACCAAAAATAAATTTATGAGTTCAAAACGAAAGATATTGTCATGACGAATCGAATTATCTTTGTCCCATCGAAATGGACCGAGCGGTTCTCGATATCTCGGGGGGGGGGGGTCAGATTCTGGCACCCCGCAGGTCAACCTAATTCTGGCCGCCGCCGCAGGGACGGTTAACCCGCCATAGGCTGTGGTCCAGTCCATCATGATGCGAAGCAAACGTGACCGCTTACGCTTTGTATCCATGTTCAAATCAGACGTCTCTGAAAAATGCCACGGTAATATCATCAAAATTCCAATAGTAGATATGATATATCAATCAATTTCTTAATGAATTAGTCATTGATCAAACAATAATCCATCACATAAAAACATAGATCATAGTATTTGACGTTTTAACATTCATTGAACGTTTTTCGCACCCGAAAGTTATTCTGCTAACAACATAATTACGCTCGAGTTTCATCAGTGCTAATTAGAAAGCGTAGCGGGTGCAGTGGCCGTGCCATGCTCCGCGCGGCTAGTAACGCTTCACCAAATATTTGTCATCAATATGAAGCCGGCACAAATTGGCACTAGATATTGAAGATATGAACTAAGGGCACATGTATGAAGGTGTTCTATGTGCTCGTAACCGTAGCTATATTGAAAGCATCATTTTCCATTTTCCGAGCTTTAAAAAATGTTAATGTTAACATTAAAGACTCAACATAAAATTAATTTGTGTTCTTTGACGGACATTGGTTTTTATTCAGAAATTATCGTCGCGTAAAAGAAGATGATGTGGGCTTTCGTGTCATGACAAAAATTATATATTTTGGTGATAAACGACACACATTAGACAAGCTCAAAATTCGACACTCATTGGTCCATAGGCCCTGTTCTGAACTTTTCAGAAACCATGACATGAAGCCATCAAAAAACCTATTCGAAAGATGTTTTGGTCAATATGACTGCTGATTCACATGGACATTTCTCTGAGAGAAAAAAAAAATAACTGAAATTAAAATTTGATCCAACCAAAAGGCGGTTTGGCTGCTCTGAAACCGAATAGCAACAGTGTGCGGTGGGGCGGCTCTGTCGCGCTACGTCTGATACTCTGCTGTGGTTTGTCTGCACCTGACAGTGACGCGGGAGCCGCCTCCGAACTGACGTCACCGTACTCTGGAGTGACGTCACGGCGACCATGGCGGCGGCGCTGGACAGTCTGCCGCTGGAGATTCTGCTGGAGGTGGCGTCCTGGCTGGACTGGCGCTCTCTGCAGAGTCTGGAGCGGGTGTCTGTCCGCTGCCGGGACGCGGTCTCGCTTCACCTCGGCCGGCTGCGCGTCTTCCGCGTCATCGTGGCCGACGTGCTCGGTGTGCCGCGGCGGCAGCGGCCGACGGCACTTTTGGAGCTGTCGACGCGGCTGACGGCGCTGCCGGAGCTGCTGTCGCGGCTGACGGCGCTGCGGGAGCTGCTCGTGGATGTGTCCAGTTTTAGGGGGCCGGTGAAGGAGCTGCGGAAGGTGCTAGAGGCGTTGGTGGCTGCCTCGCGGCGCTGGCCGCATCTGCAGCTGCTCTCGCTGGGCTGGGGTAACCTGACAAGTGACCGGAGGCCCGAGCCGATCCTGTTGGTTCAGCTCTGCGCCAACTGCCCTCAGCTAACAGATGTCTCGCTGTTCCCGGCCGACGACGAGAGCCTGGCGGCCGTGCTGGCAGCGCTGCCCGGCCTGCGCGCGCTCCGTGTTGACGGATTTTTCAGGGATCAGGCCGCCTGCCTGGCGCAGCTACCTTCCGAGCTGCGCAGCCTGGAGCTAGTGCTGGGGTTTGGGCTGCGGCCGGACCCCCTGGTGGCCGGCCTGGCCGGCTGTGCTGCCCGACTGGAGCGGCTCAAACTGGGTAACCAGAGCAGCTTGTCCGTGAGCCGCTATCTGCCGCCGACCGGCCTGCCCGCGCTGCGCTACCTCGACCTGACCGGCTGCTGGACGCTGGACGCCGAACTGCGCCAGTTGCTGGAGCGGCTTCCCGGCCTGGAGCGGCTCAAGCTGACCGGATTGCGTGTGCCCGTGAGCGACTGGCTGCCGCCGACCGGCCTGCCCGCGCTGCGCCACATCAACCTGAGCAACTGCCGCCTGACGGACGCCGACCTGCAGCAGCTGCTGGAGCGGCTGCCTGACCTGGAGTTTGTCTGGCTTGGGAGCTTCTGCAGCACGACGCCGTCCGGCCTGGCGCTGCTCGGCTGTCTCCCCGCACTTCGCTCGCTTTAGTCTCCTGGTGGGTGAGACGGCGTCTCGGACTGGGTGCTGGACGGCTTGAGTGCAGCGCCGCTGGTGAAGCTGCAGCTCGGCGACGGCGGGATCGCGTTCGCGAGGGATGTCACGCCGGAGGGTTTGCTCCGACTCGCTCAGAGGTGCCCAACGCTGAGGACGGTGATTCTCTGTGGCTACGGCGGACTGGTGGAACGGGTGCCCTGCGGTCCCGGAGTCGAGGAGCGAGACCTGCTGCGATGGCTGCGAGCCGGCATGTTGAAGATTACGAACCTGGCCATATCCAACAAGCACTCAGAAGGGGGAGGGGCCTTCTACGCAGGCTGTTTGGAAGATGAATGAGCATTATGGTGACGGGCGATATGCTATACACTTCTGCACATGGCAAACTATTGCTACGTGATTACTTTTTCCACGTGCAAGTTTTTGTCGCCCATCGAAGTATCATAACGTCGTGAAAATAGCCCAATATCCGTCGGACGTCGGGATCCTGGATCCGGGGTTTATGAATCCAAAGTGGATCCCTTGCTATTGTCTAACGTTTTTGATGCCCAAACAAACAACAACAGACAATAGAGAGGGACCCAGACGCAAGAAGTTGCAACGCATGCAAGTGCTGTATTGCTGTTATCGTTGTCGGAATCTTTATTCCAGATTTCAGGTGTTTCGGATCCGTGACGTGACGGGAGCGGACGTGCCTCAGCGTCTCTCAGTTGAGGCCGGGAGTTGCTGAGGTGGTGAAGTGAGAAGGTTGTAGAAGTCTCCAGATTCCGTCTGCTGAGCTGAGTCTGCAGTCGCTGCGGTTATGTCGGCACAAAGAGGTTTTGCATTGGAGTGCGCTGTGCGATACGTTTGGGATGCTTCGCCATCTCGCTTTACAAGATGGTTTTCAGTGAAGACCATTCCGCTGTTTGAGGTCACTTATTTTGCTGCATAATCCCCCCTTGTCTTTCCTGGATATTGTGTGGCACCACTGAACTTATGATTTTTGCAATAAACTTATGTTTATTATGTGTCACTTAGTCGCGAGGTAAATACGTCAGATACAAGGCTGTCTCGATGATACAAGGCTATCTCGTCTCGATAATACAAGGCTGTCTGGTCTGGCTTCTGTTAACCCTCGCCCTGGAGGGATTCATTTGTATTCCCCCTGATATTTTTTCAGAAATAGTAATTTTGTACAGCTATTCGGGCATCAATTGCCCATATCTTTAAAAAGTTTTGACCTAAGGTCATCTCAGGTCAGGACACCAGGTCATGTCAAGTGATCTTTCCTTCAAAAATGTTTGTGGTCGTCCCAAAACAACAGTCTTTGTCAGAAATAGTTGAAACTTGCAGGATTGCATAAGGTCAGGACATTACATTTGCATATATCGTATTTGTTGTTGTAAAAGTGACCTAAGATCAGGTCAATTTCCGGACCTGATCTCAGAAAATTGACCTCCAGGGTCTCGGGGAAACTCTGTGCCCTGAACCATGTTGAGTAAGTGCTGATAACTGATTAACTGCATGCATACTTTTCAAATTCGGCATATATTGTATTCCAACACAGTTTCTGACCATCAGGACACTTGCTATAAACGTGTTAGGGTGCTGCAATTATCGAGTGTCAAAATGTTGTGTTTAAATTACATCATGTATGTATGTAAAACTTGTAAGCCTCAAACTTGTAATAAACAACTCCCCAATGTGGGAGGAGGACCGGAGACGCACATCTCCCCATTATAAGTGAACGAGAAAATATACGCATCTAACTTACTATTTAAAGAAAGTCTGTCTCTCTGTCTTTCCTTCTGTCTGTTCTCATCCATTTTTTCCCCTTATACTTTTTATAAATACGAAAAGTTATGTAGTTTCGACACATTAGCATTGAATAGTATCTAAGAAGTTATTTTTTTGCAGATCGCTTACAACATGTGTGTATATTAATCTGCTCCCTACATTTCCCAACATCAAACTGTCCTCATTACAAGTTAAGTTAAGTCTGTGTTTATAAAAAATAGCACATGACACAATTTGTCACCGAAAAGAGCGCCATCTCATAAGCGGAACGAAGTGCCATTTCAACTTCAACTTCGTCAGATATGCTATAGGTGGCGCTGGTGTGTGGCTGTGCGTATCGGTCGGGTACATTGACCTCTATAGGTATAGACGAACTACTCCAGCTGCTGCGCCGCCCGGCAGCCGTTCCCACTTGAAAGCGACAACCCCAGCCGCCGCAGCGGAGAGAAGGAGTTTCACAGCGGCAATGCTTTTCTAATGGCGGGATGGGCGATATTTGGACAATATTGGCCTCAACTTTGCAAGGTTGAATTGTTGTGCCATGTTATTCATCAGAGTATACTCTACATCCTCAAACCTTTTCCAATGCGCAAACTCACGTGGTTTTTGAGTTACAGGCCGACAAATATCGCCCTCCGCCATAGGAAAAGCATTACAGCGCAAACTCTTGCCCCTCTCCGCTGCGGCGCTAGCGTCGCCTAGCGGGAACGGCAGCCCGGGGCGGAGTAGTCTCTCTATACCTATATATGTCAATGGTCGGGTATATGACGGGTACAAAAACGTATTATAGGTACGACGGGTGTGCCACGGGTAGTACGGGTTATCAGTCGCTAATTGCTCATCACTGGCTTGCACCACCTCTCAACCTGTAATCGTCCAGCGGAGCGGACGGGTTAGCACTAGTGCTTCCCATTCATATAATATGCTTTGGATCAGGCTAAGACTTTTAGAATCATGTTATTTTAGCTAATGCTTGAGGACCTAGGTGCATTTGTTGCTCAGTGACCTCTGTAAGGTCATCTGAGGTCATCAGCAATGTTTTGCTGATAAATATTGATATAATATAGATAAAGACGTGCGGATGACACCACTGTGTTTGTCTCGTCCAGTCGCGTCGCCCCATATGCAACATGACCTACCTGGGTCACCAAATTACCTTGACCTGAGATATAATTTTGAAGTTGACATAACCAGGTATCATTAACATGTTTTTCAAAACGCCTTGACGATACAAATATGATTTTGTTCAAACAATTGCTTTATCTCTTTTTAGGTATAAAGTTATTTGCGAAAAACAGTTTGCCAAAAATAGCCTTTTTGACCTTCGATGACCTCTGGAGCCTAAACTATTGATCTGAGCTAAATATGTGAGGACATAATGTCGGTTACATTTTTCAATAGCTTTCGCCTGCTTTTTTTCTTCTGTTTGTTCCTAGCTGATCATAGTTCCCGAGATATTTGAAGGTGTTCGAAGCAAAATGCTAGCACTGAAAAGTGAAAAGAGAGGGTTTTTAGAACCCCTCCCCCCGGCAACATGGCGAAGTTGTCTCAGAAGGCGCAGGTTAACCCTTTTAGTGGCAGGGGGGCAGATTTTGCCCACCCCTCATGTTTTTCTTAGTACGGTACGGCTGAGAGAAGGCTCATGAAATTTTGGGAATTTTCTTAAAATTGATTTTACATCTGCGTCTGGAGTCAAAATTTGGAGTTTCTGACTTGAACAGAGGCAGTTCTAGGGCCCAGTTTTGGGAGGATTTTTTGGGCGACATTTGACGATAATACGGAAATGTGATCTTCACGGCTTCTTCCAACTGCTTCAATTATGAAGGATTTGCATAGATTTACGGTGATGAAATAAGTTCAGATTTGTGGATGTTAATGATGTGCAATAATTTGTAACGGCAGAGACGGTTTCAGGTACTTGAAAAGGGGAGGTTTCCAAGAAGTATGAAACGCCTAGCTGACAGTCAAGAAAGCTATGCTAAGTGTGTTTATGGTTATAAGATGCTAAAGATCTCTTCTATTTTTTCATAATTTATTACATATTGAGTTTCAAGGGCGTGTTCACTGTTCAGGCACAGAAAAACGAGGTTGACTAGCATGGTGATTACGATATGCCAGCGATTACGGCGCAATAAACAGATAGTTGAAAATGATGTATGCATGCAAATATGAGACCAGGAGAGGAATGAAGACATTTTATTGCAGAGGCGCGCTTAGGAGTCGAAAAATGAGGGTCATATTATTTAAAGGAAACTATGATGCATGGGCCTACAATGACTTAACATACTGCAGTTTTCAGATGAAAACGCACCAGAGGGTTGCCTGAAACATTATATGATAACAGGCAAGCCCAGGTAGGGTAAAAAGTAGGTAACTAATGTCAATTGAAGTAGCAAGCAGAACAGTCACTGTTGACTAGTTTGTATTATAATAGCGGGAAATATGCCTATCAAAAGGTATTGTGCCTCCCGAACTCGGATCCTGGATACGCCAATGATAAATTACAACATTCAAAACGGAACTATCTATGACCAGTAACTTATGTATTTTCCTTGGTAGCATCATGACTGCGGTTAATATTGTTTTACTTGGCCTCCCTTTTTCGGTAACCTGGCACCGCCTATGGCACAAAAATATGCCTAATAACTGTTTTGTCTGATCAATTAACCCGCGCACTACAGGGGGTTGATTTCCGCCCCCTCATATTTTTCAGGAGTAGCGGAAAAACGGCGGCGCGCAGCGCCGCCAAATTTCGTACACCTGTTTGGGCCATCAATTACCCACACTTTGGAAAAGTTTTGACTTCAGGTCATGTCAGGTCAGGTCACAAGTTCATGTCAAGTGACCGTACCTTCAAAAATGTTTGTGTTCGTGCCAAAGCCATAGTCTTTTTCTGAAAGATTTGTAACTTGCAGAATTTCATATGTATATCAATGTCAAATACGGGTACCTACAAATCGTTGATCTCGGATTTTTCGTATCGGTGACCTAAGGTCAGGTCAATTTCCTGACCTTTGTGATTATAAGTGAATTGGAAAATATACAAATGCTTCCTTTTCAAATAATATGCGTTGTATCAAGCTGATATTTCAGAATCATGTTATTTTAGCTTACTCTGAATGACCAAGATGCAATTGTTGCTCAGTGATCTATACAAGGTTATCTGAGGTCATTCAGAATTGATTTGGCTTGATAACTTTGATACATAAAGAGAGAGACAAGCGAACAACACCATTAGTGTCGTTTGTCTGGCCGAATCGCCCCATATGCAATATGACCTACCTGTTATACCTATTTATTTGACCTCAGTCAAGGTCAAATAACCACCTACCGAGGTCAAATAAATAGGTTGACCTTAACTGGTCACCAATCATATCAATCAAAGCGCCTTGACAAGACAAACACGATGGCGTAAAAATAATTATTTTCCTATCTTTGTTCCGTGAAATGCTATTCACGAAAACCTGCTTTGCCGAAAATTGCCTTTTTGACCTTTCATGACCTCTGGAGCATAAACTATTGAACTTATCTAAAATTTTAGGACTAATCGTCCAGTTGCATTTTTCAATAGCTTTCTATTACTCCTCTTACCATTTGTTCCTAGCTATCATAGTTTCCGAGATAATCGGGGGTTTCTGGAAAAGAGTCCTAAAACCGGAAAAGCTGACCTTTGATGATCACTGGTGACCTCAATTGTGACCTGATTCAAGAAAAGACTTAAATACTTTCGATAGAGCTTGTCCAGAGTTATCTAATGCCGTTTTTCGCTTGTCGCTACGTTGCGTAGTTTTCGAGATCTAACGGGGGGCGGAAATCAACTCTCCCTGCAGTTCGTGTTCGGCGCGAACCCCCTGCAGTGCGTGGGTTAATAACGAACCATTACATTTATCCAGAAAAAGCCATAAAAGACGGTTGAATTACCCTTTTACTTAACCCCCCAATCTAGTGATCTGCACACTCCTATGATTTGTGAATTTTCAAAAACTGTCTTATCAATCTCCTAGACGTCACATGTGGCTGTTCTTACTCCTTATGGGCTGGGAAGACGTCACATATTTATTATTTTTCATACCATTATTATTCTTTATTATTATCGTGTATCGAACGTCATTTATGACATTTACATACTTTTAGCTACTGTATGTGAGTGTGTGAGTGTGTGGCTTGATTGTTCACTTATATTCCTGTATGACGATGACCTCGAATAGCCCAGACATGTGGATTGGTCAGATTTAGTAACAATACAAACAATACAATGCATGTGGCTGTCATTACTCCTTATGGTCTGGGAAGACGTCACATGTGGCTGTCCTTACTCCTTATGGGACTGGGCATACGTCCATTGCGGCTGCTACGTTTCTGCTGAAGTATTTAAATATTTCCTTGTTGAAATATTCCTGGCAATGCATACGCTGAACAAGTTGGAGTCCATAAACCACTTTGCTTTATGAAACGGTACATTTGGAAATTGTGAATTTTTGTATTGCCTTTGTTAAATATTTTGTATTGTCTGGAACTACTTTTGGCTTCATTCTTTTAAAAGTTATTCATTTACCACTGTACGCCGCCCTGCCGTCTTTAAAATCTTGTGAACTCTTTATATTTCCTTGTTTTCGTTGGCCTTTAAGAGAGATACCATACAGATTTGGTACACTATGTGGACTGCTGGGCATCCATTGTACTTCGTTGTTTTGCCCTGTTCTCCGGTCCGTTTCCTCTGATATCTGCCGGGCTGTGAGCACGGCTTAGGTTTAGGTTTAGCCTCCTAAGCACGGCTTAGTATGCTGCACTGTCTGTGGCTCGGGTCTGCCTCCGCGGCAGGCTGCCCTCCGTGCCGATACCGTCTCTGCGGTGGAGCGGCTTTGTCGCGCCGCGTCTGATGTTCTGTGGTTTGTCTGCACCTGACAGTGACGCTGGCGTGACGTGGAGTGACGCGGAGCCGCCTACAAACTGACGTCACCGTACTCTGGAGTGACGTCACGACGGCCATGGCGGCGCAGCTGGATAGTCTGCCGCTGGAGATTCTGCTGGAGGTGGCGTCCTGGCTGGACTGGCGCTCTCTACAGAGTCTGGAGCGGGTATCTGTCCGCTGCCGGGACGCGGTCGCGTTCCACCTTGGCCGGCTGCGCGTCTTCCACGTCACCAAGGCTGACGTGCTCGATGCGGAGCTGGCGCTGCGGGAGCTGCTGCCGCAGCTGACGGCGCTGCGGGAACTGCACGTGAAGCTAAGGAGGATTAAGGCGCCGCAAAAGTTTCTGGAGACCCTGGTGTCTGCCTCGCGGCACTGGCCGCAGCTGGAGCTGCTAACGATGGACTGGAGCGGCCGGGGGCCCGAGCCGGCCCCGCTGGGTCAGCTCTGCGCCAACTGCCCCCGACTGACGCATGTCACGCTCGCTTGTAATCCCAACGACGAGTGCGTAGCAGCCGCGCTGGCGGCGCTACCCGGCCTGCGCGAACTCCGTGTCTTTGGAAATGCTTTAATTCAGGGCGCCTGGCTGGCGCAGCTGCCGACTGAGCTGCGCCGGCTCTCGGTCGACTGCAGCAAAATGTGCTCTGCGGTGGTGAAGCAGCTGGCGCGCTGCGGTGAGCTGCGCAGTCTGGAGCTGTTGTGGGGACAGGGGCTGCGACCGATCCACCTGGCGGCCGGCCTGGCAGGCTGTCCCCGGCTGGAGCGGCTCCGGCTCACCCACCTGGACAGGTCCGTGAGCGGCTGTCTGCCGCCGACCGGCCTGCAGGCGCTGCGCCACCTCGACCTGTCAGACTGCCACCTGACGGACGCCGACCTGCGGCGGCTGCTGGAGCGGCTGCCCCGTCTGGAGTCTGTCTGTCTGGAGCGGTGCCGCAGCACGATGCCGTCCGGCCTGGCGCTGCTCGGCCGTCTCCCCGCACTTAGCTCGCTCAGCCTGGTGGGCACCGGCGGCGTCTCGGACTGGGTGCTGGACAGGCTGAGTGCAGCGCCGCTGGTGAAGCTGCAGCTCGGCGACGGCGGGATCGCGTTCGCGAGGGATGTCACGCCGGAGGGTTTGCTCCGACTCACTCAGAGCTGCCCAACGCTGACGTCGGTGATGCTCTGGGCTGACGAAGAGCTGGTGGAACGGGTGCCCTGTGGCCCCGGAGTCGAGGAGCGACACCTGCTGCGATGGCTGCGAGTCCGCATGTTGAAGATGATTGACATGGTCGTGTTCGGCAAAATTGAGTCGAATTTGTTCTTGTGACGAGAGCGGACGCGTCTAAAGCTCAGGCTCCAATACGCACTTTCTCGACTGCGCACCCTAGTGACAAAAGTCGTATGGGATTTTGTTTCTGCTATATCTTGGACTTGGGCGCTAATGACCTTAGCTGTCGGCGCGCCCGAAAACCCCAATAAACAAACAAACTATATCTTGGATTCTTGTATCGTTCTTGCCTGTTTCGCGTATTTCGTGTTTGTACTAGCTTGGCCGTAGACCGCTTTGAAAGTAAGTACGCGATCGGGGGTTCATTGCAACGCATCATGAAAGAATAGACAGATCGAGAGAACGATTATCCAGCGTTGTCAAAACATTATACAAATATGTTATGTTAACAAGTTTGAATTGTGGTGCGGAACCGACAAACGTGTAGTTGAAAGCAAAAGAGAAAACGGCGTCAAATAACGAACGAGGGTCCGGCAAGCATTCCTATAGGAATCCTGTACGATTTTCTGTATGAATTAAAAACGAAACGTAATTCTAGATATAGGAGTTTTTCGCTAAAGTTTCGCTACCTGCCACGGTGTCTTAAATGGCTAAATATTGGAAATTAAATACTATATAGAAAATAATAAATGAATGATATAATTATAGACAAATAATTACTGCCAGACACGCCTTGTGTGACCGTCAAGGTCGTGTGGCTTACGATTCGACGAGTTAACTGCGCTCTGACAGGACCGTCGTCGGGAACTTCGGCCAGAATTATGAATATAATTGCTGTGAATTAACCACGATGTAACCGTAATTGATTGTTCATACCTGAGGCGAATGCCGTTTCTTTAAAATATCAATATGGCATTGCGAAGTGCAAAATATGAATACTGATCAGCAGAATGCACTTTCAAACAGACTAATGATGGNGCCCCCTTTCGACTTTGCCCCCCCAGGTAAAATCTGGTGGCGCCGCCCCTGCTGGCCAGTCAACAGCGGGATCGAGCGCGCCTTCTGCTGGTTTCAGCGACAGCGCTAGGCAGATGGATGATACGGATGAAGACGAAGACACGGGCGATCTATCCTCCCCAGAAGGATCGAAAACAACAGTGCATCCATCAGACGGGTTGGATTCGCTCTGCACACCGCCCGGGCGAAACGGACAAGCGATCTCGCGGGCTGAGCAAGCGACAGTGATACGGTCTCTCGCCGTGAAACGACTGTTTAGAAGACCAGACAAGAAAAAGACACAGTCCAAAAGCAAGGCCAAAGGCAAAAACGGTACAAAGGAAGACCCGAAAGAAATTCCAGAAGGAGAAACTCCAAGAAGAGGCAGTGGCGTAACCCAGGATTCCGCTTTCAGGGGGGGGTGGGGCGGGGGATTTGTCTGGGAGCACAAGGTAACCCCACTAAAAAAATCGTCGGATTTGGGCTTTGGCCCACTATATTTTTAGAGGGGCATATTTTTCAACTTTAAAAAACACGTTATTTTTCAGGGGGCCCCAGGTACATCCCACGAAAAAATATCCGTATTTGGCCAGGCCGGCGAAATACGGTGAAATTGTGTAAGAGCACCATGGGCACAGGCCCTATTTCGTGCACTGAGACACTAACAGGGGGCACAGGGTCCACGTCCCCCCCAATGGACCGACTTTTTCACTAAAAAATGATCGGCGACGTTCCTTTTTGCGACTCTTTGGGGCCCTGCAAAATATAGTGGCCTAAATCCGGGATATTTTTATTTTCGCACCATTTTTTCGTGGAAAAAGGAGAGGGGGGGCCTTTGCTGAGGGGGGCCGCTGGGGATGCCGTGCCCCTTTGTCCAAGGTTCTAGCACTGCATGGGGCACAGGGTGCATGTGCCCCCATGGACAATAATTTTTCAACTAAAAAAATGGTCGGCACGTTCCTTTTGCGACTTTTTTGGGGCCTTGCAAAATAAAGTGGCCTAAAATTCGGGGAGATTTAATATTTTTTCGACCAATTTTTTTCGGGGAGGGGGCCTTTGCTGAGGGGGGCCCTGGGGATGCCGTGCCCCCTTGTCGAAGGTCTGGCTGCGTCTCTGGCCATACTAGCCAAATGTGTGAGGTACAGTTGATGCTCCAAAGGCTTTAGTTGCTCTGCATCCATGAAGACCCAGAGGCGTCTGAGGGGGCACTCTGACCTATAGAACCTCGGAAAAAATAAGTGCTCTGAATTCGTTAAAGACCACACTTTGCGTGGTCTTTAGATTGGAAATAGGGCCCTCCGGGCCCTAATCGAAAGATCTATCGAAACAACATGTGTTTCGATAGATCCTGCGAGGAATGGGTACAGTGCTCCGTGTGCCACGGCTGGTCATGCATTCACTGTACCGATGCGGATCCTAGGAGCACAGGCAGATACACGTGTGACCTGTGCCGTGACTAGGTTTTTGGCCAACAAGCTCAACCGGGCGAGAACGCAATCTTAGTCCAGACACCAGCTAGAATGAAAAAGTTAGTAACATGTTGCGACAGGGGCATTATTACTTTTGACGTCAATCGATCAGTTGCTTTGGTTTCTAGCCATGATTACGGCTCACCGCTACTTTTGATTGCTTGGCTAACGGTGTTGCATCTGGCGGTGTCCCGGTTGGATGTGCTGCTTACGTTCTGATTGTCATACACCGCCCGAAACGTGGCATGTGCGGTGGAAGTCAAAAGAGCTGTGCAAGCTGTGCTAGCTGTGTTCCTGCCTTGTAGTCCAGTGAGTGTGACCCTGTGTCAGCGTATAGTTGCCAATGTGCGGTGTGTTGTTATGTTCTTGTTTGGAGGTGCTGCTCTGAAGATAGATCAGTAGGATAGGATCTGAAGCTTTCGTATGCTCGGATCAATAAATTATATTTTGGTCATTATTTTTTTTCAGTGGCGTGGACGAAAGCTGGCGATATTGGCTGTCGGCGTAAATATACATACATATTATTAGCTGCTTGATCTGTGCATGCTTAAAGCGTATTGCAGTTGCAAGACACTGCTGTTTAAGGCACTAAACATACTAATAATTTGAAACGAAAGCTCTTAAGTGCTGTTAGAATAATCATAATGGGGTAGACGCCCTCCCCAGGCATCTTACCTAATCGCCATCGGGGCAATCTACCATCCATTGGGTAAGACGTCCCTTTACATTTTCCTTTTTATAACCCGTTTGCATGACATAATAATGACTTTATACTGATATATTTGGTCTCATATGTTGATAATGATCTTAACAACCTATGGTGTCAAAGACGTTAGGAGATAATACACTATTAGTTCACAGTATTGATTTATAAAAAACGGGGGCATCTTACCCCACTCTCCCCTACGTCCGTAAACTTTATTTGAGGTGGGGTCACGTGACCTGACCTTAGATGACCCGAGGTCAATAACTTTACACCATGTGACTAGTTGATGCCCGAAAAGCTGCGCGCCGCCGTTTTCCCCTATCATTGAAAAACCTTATGGGGCGTACAAAATAGCTTGATCTGGTCCCTACACGGCGCGGGTTAAAGGAAATAGCTCACCTTGAATTTTTTTCTTCTCCAACACAATTTGATTATATTTTCAAATACAACTTCTTTTCATAAAGTCAAAAATAGCCATACATCGCGCCGATTCAGGACAGAAGGACATAAATTATTAATTTCAGCAAAACTATATACGTACTCTCCGCAACGTCAAACGCGGCTCAGCCAATCAGATTCGAATGTATAGTCGCGTAAGATTACTGTACAGCCTCTGGCCCAGGCGTGTGAGGCCCCAGAACAGCCTCTGCCCAGGTGTGTGAGGCCCACCATCCTTCGACAAAAAAGTTAAATATATTCGGCTGAGAGCGCGCTTTCCAGCCAGAAACTTACAGTTAGGGGTTTTTCAACACGGGCTACACAACTGCTATCTCAGTTCAAAACCCATGTTGAAGGTGAACTATTTCCTTTAATGCAGGCCGTGGCCGTGAGCGTTGGTTCGATGCCTGAAACGGACAGTTCTTTCAAACCTTGGCAAAAAGTCCAAAGTCGTTGCCAGGAAAATATATATGTTTGATGGTAGAAAGTCCAACATACTGACAATGTTTCGGCGCAGCACTTCTCTGAATTGTTTTCGGTGAAAATAGCGTATAGCTCCTTATGTTGGACCGGGGATCATAAGCGTCGCCACGGGGGGGGGGGTTCAAGCGGGACAACTTGCCTCCCCAGCCTCCGGCTGGCAATCAATCAATACATCCGAGGTAATTCAACGGTCGGAAACAAATCAATCGGGTTTTCAAGTCAACAGGTTCGCCCCTAAGCCAAATACAATATATAGTAAAATATGGTTTTCTTATCCCTACTGTAAAATAGCTTGATCTGAGGCGGTCAGCAGGTGTCAGTCAGATTTCCCACAAACCGAAAAATTCAGGCTACGCCAACGCCCGGAATGATTACCAAGTTCACGAAATTTCCAGAAATGCACCCAAATCACGAAAGTTCGAACACGAACATGAAAAATCACGAAAGTTCAAGAAATGTACCAAGTTCACTCGAACGCCTTTGTAGCAAACAGGGATAGACGGACGAGCTACAAAATGAGCTACGCAAAAGGCTAGTCGAGCTACGAACTGAGATACATGAGGTGAGCTACGGCTCGTCACGAACTGAGATACATGAGGCTAGGCTCGTTACATAGTGAGCTACGGTGAGACTAGGCTCGTTATGAACTGAGCTGAGCTACGGTGAGACTAGGCACTCCTCGAACGGAGCCACTTGAGTCGGTCACACACGAACTGAACAAAACGAACAGCACCATGGGAAACTACGGCACACCACGTCTTTCGAAGAATTTGCACATGTATTGCCCCGTTCAGACATCGACCGGTAATTTAAACCACATGCTAACAATAAAAACCCACATTTACCGCTCACCGATTGGAAGCCGTTAGCAGCGTCGTTTAAATGGGTACTGGCAATGTCTGCCTGTAACAAAGCCATGCCTGGCATAGGACCGGCATTTATGTCCAGAGGTTGAGCCGTGCTCGTCGCTCTAACGATCCGTTTGGCCATGAATGCAGAAGATCGCATTGCAAATAATGGAATGGCGGTGCTGTATATGCAATATGCATATTGTCACGGAAATGAGAAATCGTCTAGCCGATGTGTTTCCCGAACTCGAAACATTCATACGGCGTTCCACATTCAATTTCCATCTCATTTATGTTCGATGGCCTTTCAGGAGAAACTGATACTGGCTTGCCGAATCTCTGCAGTGGGGTCCGTTCCTAATCACCAATTGCATCAGCCATTTATAAATTATAGTTCTAAGTCAAACATTGCCATCTCGCAAATGTCGGAACATTCACGCGTTCTTCCACTCTCGTTTTGTCACGTTTTCTTAGGCTAATAAGGAGAAAGTGATACTGGACTGATGCATCTCAGCAATATGAGCAGTTTCCATGCACACAATGAGCCATTTATCGATTACTTGAATCGACCCAACTTTCGCTTAATCGGCGGACCTATTCAACTGCCCCTATGGGCTATGACCACCACCCAGTTCCCCAACACCTCCACTTGGCTACAGGCTAATGACGTTCTCATCTCGCTTGTGAAGTGCGTACCAGCCGCCGGTGCCAACGACTAGCCCCAGCTCGGTGTTCACATCCCGACACGCAAATCGCTGCGAACACAAACCAATATAGTCCGATCACGGAACATGTATTCGCCAGGACAGCAGGCCAACACAAATCCTACGACGAGCGAGTCCTAGCCGCGTCCGCCCCAGGAATACCCTCTATCAAATGTACTAGTTGTGTACCGCGTGTTGATGTCTGTATGTGTGTCCATGTACGTTCGTGTTGCAGGGGAATGACATACTATTCCACAGCCGCTCATCTGCTAGTCGGTCAGTCGTTCTTTCCGATGATCTGACTGTCTAATGGTGATCGCAGTCGGCTCGCCGCTGACTGCACCGGCGTCAGCGTTCGGCCGACACGTCTCTCAGTCGCGGGGCGTGTTGTGTATGAAATGAACTTAAAACGACGTCGCGACGGAGGATAGAGCACGTCAGATACGGATATACAGGCCAGCTCGCGGGACAGCGCCGGCGACAGAGATCCCTCCGACAGGCAACACGTTCCTGCCACGACCCCTCCCTCCCCCAGTCTCCAGTCAGCCCCCGTCAGTGTCCGGCTGTCTCCGTCGCGGAGTCGTCGGGCGTCACTCCCACGGCATGCCGACCATGGCGCCGGTCACCACAGTATCCAGTAGCGCCTGAATCAGCCGCCAGGGACCGCTCTTCACGGCCCAGACACTACAGAGTCCAGTCTGCACGGTCCAGTCGACACGCCAAGGTACAATGTTCACCGGCACAGAGGCACGCCCCGGCCAGACACCAAGAGCATCCCGCCTCACAGAACCGTGAGACGCGGCAGCACGGCCCAGGGACGTGCAGATGGGCGAGTCACGCCGGTCGGGTCAGGTCACGGCGCCTGCGCACTGACCGCCTAGAAGCCCTGCTGGAACTGTTTGGTCTCGAGTTTGGCGATGAGCAGCTCCAGTTGCCGTTTGGCCTCGCACGGCGGGAAGTTGGCCATGTCGTAGTACTGCGGCGCGATCTTCACCAGCCACTCGGCTGAAAACGAGGCAGACAGACACAGGTCAGAGCGTCACAGGACGTCACATGACGTCACAGGACATCACGTCAGAACGTCACAGAGCATCACGTCAGAACGTCACAGGACATCACGTCAGAACGTCACAGGACGTCACGTCAGAACGTCACAGGACGTCACGTCAGAACGTCACAGGACGTTACGTCAGAACGTCACAGGACGTCACGTCAGAACGTCACAGGACGTCACGTCAGGACGTCACAGGACATCACGTCAGAACGTCACAGGACATCTTTAAATGTCACAAAACGTCATAAAGTGTTACAGAAAGTCAGACAATGCTTAAGAATACTGCATAACGTCATAAAGTGTTACAGAAAGTTAGGCAATGTTTAAGAATACTGCATAACGTCATCAAATGCAATTAAATAATTAAATTGCACAGAACGTTATACAATGCCTCAGATGACTTTGAGCGTTATATAATGCTACAGATGATTTTGGGTTTAGGGTGCCTCAACTACTCTGGTTATTCGGCCATATTGCAATAGAACGTCATGCTACGAATGTTTCACACCATGTTTGGTAAGGCATAACAGGGCATTACACTCACGCCCCGCCAATAAAGTTGGATCGAGACACAAAGCCTTTCCCAGTACAGGATACAAACCAGCTGGGAAACTACAATCATGACAAAAATGCGAAACAACTTCAACCAGCTTAACACATTTAAACGAACAATTGTCCCTGACTGAGCGCTTCCGCGTACTTTCCAGAAGTAGCCGGTCCGGGGAGGGATCTTTGAGACCGTGGTTCCGAAACGACTGAAACCCTTCGAAAATTGACATATTCCATGGCTTTAAAGAAATCTAAGCAACGTCTAGAAAAGGAATATCGTTATAAATTAGGTTACGTACAAGAAAGCAGACCCCTTTTGGGTTTTGGTTGACTTGCTGGACTTAAACCCTCAGACGAACCTTTGATGTCTGTGACTGTGCGGATGTAGTTCTTGGTGGTGAGCACGAACTCGTTGTAGAGCACCCACTCTGGCTTGTGGTCGAGACAGGTGGACGGGTGCAGTTGCACCACCTGGTTGTCCTTGCAGGTGAGGTAGTGACCGGTCCGCTCCAGATGCGCCACCTGGTGGCACGCAGGGTCACAGGGCCAGTCAGCAGAGTATAGCTGCTGGACCGCTCAGCAGTCAACAGGCGACGGATACATACAGTTCCGATGGATTTGGTGGCCGCAGCGCAGTCAAAAGATACACTTAGGTACGCAAGATCCACAATGAATTATCGGTTGCGGCTCTCATGAACACGAATTTCAGATAGCAAAATATTGTAGGAATGCTCGAACTGTTGTCGTCACCGCTGAACACAACCGAATGTGGTAGACATCCTTTCCATCCTAATAATTGCAACGGTATGCGACAATAATTCGCTAACAAGAGTAGACAGCGGAGCACACGTGTGCCGTGCCATGACACATCAACTCTTTCGAAAACAATACACAACACATCCCGATGCAAGGAAACAAAAGCACAACTTAACCCCACCTCGACCTTCTCCACTCTCCCACGTTCCCGCACTCGCTGACCTGCATGAAGAACCCTGAGACGAGCGCCTTCCTGATGTTGATGTAGTAGTCCCTGGAGGTGAAGTCGGTGGAGCGGCGCGGCATGTTGAAGCGGTCCATGATGCGCGACAGCTGCTGGCGCACGTTGTCGGCCGACTTCAGCGAGCGGTAGTTGACGAAGTTGTCGTGGCACCAGTGAGGGTCCTCCATGTCTGTGGTACAGCGAGTCAGAATCGCCGCCACACGGGTCAGACGGGGGAGGTGGGAGGTTCAGGGTCCTCCATGTCTGTGGTACAGCGAGTCAGAGTCGCCGCCACACGGGTCAGACGGGGGAGGCGGGAGGTTCAGGGTCCTCCATGTCTGTGGGTACAGCGGGTCAGAGTCGCCGCCACACGGGTCAGACGGGGGAGGCGGGAGGTTCAGGGGTGCTCCATGTCTGTGGTACAGCGAGTCAGAGACGCCGCCACACGGGTCAGACGGGGAGGCGGGAGGTTCAGGAGTCCTCCATGACTGTGGTACGGTGAGTCACAGACGCCGCCACACGGGTCAGACGGGGTAGGCGGGAGGTTCAGGGTGCTCCATGTCTGTGGTACAGCGAGTCAGAGACGCCGCCACACGGGTCAGACGGGGGAGGCTTGAGGTCCAGGGTCCTCCATGTCTGTGGTACGGTGAGTCAGAGACGCCGCCACACGGGTCAGAGGGGGAGGCGGAGGTTCAGGGGTCGTCCAATGCCTGTGGTACAAGCGAGTCAGAGTTCGCCGGCCCACGGGTCAGACGGGGGAGGCGGGAGGTTCAGGAGTCCTCCATGCTGTGGTACGGGTGAGTCACAAGACGCCGCCAACACGGTCAGACGGGGGAGGCGGGAGGTTCAGGGTCCCTCCATGTCTGTGGTAGCAGCGAGTCAGAGTCGCCGCACACGGGTCGACGGGGAGGAGGCGGGGAGGTTCAGGAGTACTCCATGACTGTGGTACGGTGAGTCTACAGACGCCGCCACACGGGTCAGACGGGGAGGTGGTGGGAGGTTCAGGGTCCTCCTGTCTGTGGTACAGCGAGTCAGAAGACGCCCGCCACACGGGTCAGACGGGGAGGCGGGAGGTTCAGGGGGTCGTCCATGCCTGTGGTAGCAGCGAGTCAGAGACGCCGCCACACGGGTCCAGAACGGGGGAGGCGGGAGGTTCAGGGTCCTCCATGTCTGTGGTAGGTCAAGCGAGTCAAGAGACGCCGCCACACGGTCAGACGGGGGAGAGCGGGAGGTTCCAGGGTCCTTCCCATATCTTGTGGTACAGCGAGTCAGAGACACCGCCACACGGGTTCAGACGGGGAGGCGGGAGGTTCAGGGGTCCTCCATGTTGTGGTAGCGGTGAGTCACAGCCGCCGCCACACGGGTCAGAACGGGGTAGCAGACACAGGTGGAGGTTCAGTCGACAGCGCAACACCAGCTTGACTTCACAACTGGTTTTAAACGTACCAATGCATTGAGACATTCGAAAAGAAGGCCGTACTGTTTTATTTCATGTCACTATGATAATTAATCAGGAGTCATTGGAGGTGCAATTGCGTGGAGATAAATACATCCGTTAGAAGGTTTAGTAGAATAAGAGTCACTTTGGCGTGGAGGTCATATTATCAAAACTTTTCCCTCCTCTGAGAATCCGGCAATGAACAACAACAAACATTGCTGTAATTCGCGGGAATTTCCACTCTCTGCAAAGCGATAATATCTCGGTAATCTCACACTTACGTCGATGGCATACTCTGCGAAAAACTTATTTTGAAGAAAACTACGAGAGTTTGCTCCTCAATCAAAATAAGATGACATTTACTACCGTTACTCTGCTAGAAGACACGAGAGATGCTTACATACTTTGTGTTGAGACGTGCCAAGCTGCATTGAAACCGCTTGAAGGAGTCTTACCGCATTCGGTCCGTATTGAAGTTTGGTATCATGAGCTTTCTCCTGTAAAGTTGTGCTACTGTTTGGTTTGTAAGTTGGAACTGTTTGGAACTATCTGAGGTGGCGGTGGTGTTTTAAGGTTTGAGGGCTCCCCAACTGCTGCGGTAACATGGCGTCCATGTTCGAAGCGATCTGCAGTGATGTACTCACTCTGTTTGAAGGCGTGGTAGACGTTGAGTAGCGTCAGGTGATCGCCGTCTATGTGCGCGAACCGCATCTTGGACTCGTCAGCGGCCTTTCGCGCGTCGTTGGGTCGCACGAAACACTGTGGGACTAGAGTTCAGAAGGAGGCAGGAGCACACCCCCGCGTCCGGCTCGTTAGTTTGACCTAAGGAGGCGCAGGGACGGAGTCAGGCCGGACGGCGCGTGGTGGCGGCACCGCGCACCGCCACGGCCAACACAGACACTGAGATAACAGCGGCGGTAATAACAGCCTTAATCATCGCGGCTGCTCTCAAGAATTATCTGAACGGTTCCTGGTCCGAGTTCTGGCTTATAGCCGTGTTGAAGTTGGTGTGGATTCGCAATATTATTCGTGTACTAATTAACAGCTGATTAGCAATTTCGATAATTTTGAGGCTTAGTGGGCAAACACACAGACTGCGTCGTCTTACGACGCCCACGAACAAAGATCTGGCTTAGAACGCTATAATCAATTATCCACTACTCGTCCAGCAGTCCTCATTAACGTATCACAGCCAGGTCACAGACATCTATCCCCCTATTTTGGAGGACAGAAAGCCTATTTATGCGCCGTCGGCGCCTTTTACCAGAGCAGTGAGCCTGGTCGGGCCGACCAGCAGCGACTCGGCATTGACAGAAGCGGTGCCGGTCGGGGGACCCCACTCACCGGACAGCATGGCCGTGATGCTGAGGATCTCATTACTGCAATTGTACTCGGTGGAGGCGATCAGCATCTTGGCCAGCTGCGGGTCCAGCGGGAACTCGGCCATGATGGCGCCCAGGTCGGTCAGGTTGCCGGAGTCGTCGAGCGCTGACAGGTAATTGAGCAGCTCCAGCGCTCTCATCAGCGTCTCCGGCGCCGGCGGGTCCATGAAGTCAAAGTGCACGAGATCGTCGATGCCGAGTTTCTTCAGCTGCAGCACCACGGTGCCCAGGTTGGAGCGCAGGATCTCCGGGTAGGTGTTCTCCTGCATCTCCGACTTGAACGCCTTCTCCGTGTAGAGCCGGAAGCACTTGCCAGGCTTGGTGCGGCCGGCGCGGCCGGCGCGCTGCTGGGCCGACGCCTTGCTGATGGGAGAGACGAGCAGCGACTCGACGCGGATGCGCGGGTTGTAGACCTTCTGCTTGGAGAAGCCCGGGTCGATGACGAACACGACGCCGTCGATTGTGAGCGAGGTTTCGGCGATGTTGGTCGAGATCACCACCTGGCGGCGGCCACAGCAAACACACGTCAGTGTGAACAGTGGGGACGGAGAGGGCGCGGCAGATGGCAGAAACTACGCCAAACAGACAGGTGATGGCGCATTTACAGAGCCAAATAGGCTCAACTGCTTTCCCGATGATGGTGATTGGGGCTTTAGGGCGCGCCGGCTTATCTGGTCATACAACGCCCATACTGCTTCACCGCCACATACAAAATCACCAAGCAACCAAGGTTGATGTTACTGCAACTCAGTCCATCCAACATCAAACCACCGACAAACGCCTCACTGGTAGTGGGCCCGACCACTACGAGCTCGCCTCAGGACCCGACTGATGATCATATCCGACCCCGCCGCATGATCGGGGGCCGGATCACCACACCCCTGGCCTCCCTCCGGCTTCCGTCGCCACTGGCATCCCCTCCTCCTTCCAACCCTGACAAGGGGTGCACCATTCACCATGACTGACCTTGCGGCCGACAGCTCCGTTGGCCCGGTTGGCTGGGGCCGCCTCGAAGATGCGCTGCTGTAGCGCCGGCGGCAGTGTCGAGTACAGTGGGATGCACTTCAGCTCGCCGATCTCGGGCCCGACGTTATCGATCTCGCGCTTCAGACGCTTGCACGCCTCCTCGATTTCCTGAGGGTTGGAGACGGGCCGGGACACAAGCGTGGAAAGGTGTGAGAGACGGAGGCAGACGCCGAACGGTCAGTGGTCACTGGTCACGTGGTCAGTGGTCAGGCAGGTCGGCAGCTACTACTGACCCCCTATCGCTGTCTCATGTTACGACCCTACACACAGTTCAGTGCGTTCAGACGCTATCGATTCGGGTGAACAAATACGACATTGGATTACAATGACAACCAATCATGGGATGCATCCCACATTGTTTCCTACAACTATAAAGCAGAAGTTAATACGGTAATCTATCACCTACGAACAGTAAGAGCCAAAGCCCTGTCTGCTGCCTGCTGTCCTCCCCGTCTCAACCCTCGCCGCCGACGCCAGCCGTGTCTCCCTGTCTCCTCCCCGCCGACCACTGACCTCCTGTCCGGTCAGGAACAGCAGCATGTCGCCCTCCACCTCCTCGCACATGTGAATCTGCACGACGGTGCGGATGGCCGCCTCCAGGTAGTCGCGCTCCGGCTCCGGGGTGTAGAAGATCTCCACCGCGTGCGTGCGGCCCGGCACGTTCATCAGGGGCGCGCCGTCGAAGTAGTTCTGGAACTTGCCGGCGTCCAGCGTGGCCGACATGATGACGATCTTGAGGTCGGGCCGCTGCTTCACCACCTCCTTGATGACGCCCATCAGGATGTCAGTGGCCAGCGTCCGCTCGTGAGCCTCGTCCAGCAGCAGCACCTGAAGACAGAGGCAGAGAGGCGTCATGGCAAGGTGCACATCAACATGTGGGAATATAATGACGTCACAAGATATGACATGCATTTCAGGGCATGCTAACTATGTCAACCAATAATCCTTGTCAGATCGCAGTGGTAATATTGCTAGATCTTGACGGGCGCATACAAGCATTAACGCTGTGCTTGATATGATCTTCTGGTGCAAGAGCTATGCTCGATAACGGCTAAGATGTTACTGATATTAAAATCTTGTTTTTTCTTGAAAAACTCACACAAGATCAATAGAACGACGTACTGGGAGAGTCAGATACGAGCACAGCATCCAGAGCATAGTTCATGGCTAACCTCGTAAGTAGCACACTGTGTCAGTCAGCACATCTGCCTGACCTGGTTCTCTCTATTTTTTCAGACAATAGTGGAGGCGTCTAGACATGAGCTACTCAGACAAAGGCTAGTCATTCCATCGTCTTTCGACATCCTATACTGGCGAGGTGACGTCATATAGCAGGCGTCAGGTGCGATACGGATGCTCTAGACCAGATCTCTCCTGGCCGATGGACCTGCTTTGCCAGTGCATCCTCTATCGCGAGACCTGCGCTCTCGACTCCCCAACATTGCACCCTACTCAAAACGCGATGTTTGCGTGAACGCACAGCTTGTCTTGCCTATGTCTTCCGTCGCCGTGCCACACTGTTACAACAACAACAACACCACAACGGTTACGGACATTACAGGTCTGGTCAGTAGCATAGGGACCGCAGGTTGCAGTGACCTCTCCACTGAAACACATGCACACAGTATTGTGATAGAGAGTAGAGCCAGCAGAGACCATTTTATCAAGTACCATGATGATGATGATTTGGGCTTTGGGCGCCTCAACTACATAGGTTATGTGGCGCCTAACAAGTACCAAACAGTATCTTCAACGAAAAAGTCGGCGCCCAGAAAAAAAATGCAGCAAGGACGATGATGAATTCAGAAGCACATCTGCTGAAGTTACTACCGGCCTGGTGACAGTGACTGCATGGCACGCCGCTGTCTCCCCGTGCTCACCATTGCGGAATCTGAGTGGTCTTGCCGGAGCCGGTCTCGCCGACCAGCACGATCTTCTGGTGGTTGTCCATCAGCTCGAGGAACTTCTCCTTGTACTCGAAGACGGGCAGGCCGATGCGCTTCCTGAAGAGCTGGTAGTAGCGGGTGGTGTGCGGTAAGCCCGTCAGCGGGTTCGTCTGCATGGCCGGCATCGTCCTGGGCTTCTCCTCGGAGCGGCCCGAGTCGCCACCGCCGCTGCAGCGAGGAGAAGGCGACAGTTTGATGAGTGTGAGGACACCCTCCGCGGTCGCAACGGCACAAAGCGTCACGGACTGGTGTTGAAGGTCATTCAAAGTCGCACAACAAAATCAATACATTTAATCTCCGTTTCACTGACAATCGACCAGGTAAGTATTTTTTGACATTTGGTTAGGTAAAATGCGTTATTTTGGCCACCAAACATACCTCTGCAGCGTAACCTTGCAAAAATGCCCAAGGCTATAACTGGAAAAACTGAGGTCAGATCGAGCCAATATTGTCACAGCTGAATTCCGGGCCCAAGATAGCAATGTAGACCAATTTTGAACACTAAGTGAGAGATGAGGGTGTAGTTTAGGATAAAAATGGTCGAAATGTCGTGAAATGCCCTAACTGTGCGATACCGGGCTCGGTCAGAACCAGGGCCAGGTCACAACAGACCCCGCTCCTTGCAAATTCTTGGTACGGGTCCGTTACTGGTAGGGGCCCGTTCCGGTTTG
>VOPJ01008501.1:0-31461 GCA_014673585.1 Semibalanus balanoides
CGCGCCCTGTTCCCGCCGCCCGCGCCCCCGCCCCCGCCCCGCGCGCTCAGATGGACTCGTGGGCTCGGAATGCAAGCCTGTTCGTCGCCCTGCCATTGATGGGCCTATTCGCATGCAAGGCCGGATACGGTAGGGAGCCGGCTCCACTCGTCACACCCACTAACGGACGGAGACCACGTATGGACCGCGGTTCTCAATTGAGAATGTGCTGAAGACGGTTGGTAACCGTTCTCTACAGTCCGATGAGGCGACTTTAACACGCGGCAAAATACATATTACATATGTGCGAAACTATTATAGGTGCGCCATTGATGAACATTCTTTGAGAGTGTCATTATCTGGTCCATCCACAGTGCACGATACGAACTTGACCATGGGCTCCGCCACCAGGAGGGGGACGTGTCCCCCCTACATTTTCGGATTTTAACATTAGGCCTATGGGCGTTGCATGGAAAGAATGGACTTCAGAATGCCTCCGTCCCCCCAACTTTCGGGAGGTGGCGTCGCCATTGATCTTGACCACATAGTTGAATGAGCTGTACAGTAATGGGTAGGCACCTACTTGCCATACATGAGTTTTAAACCCGTTGTGTTCTTTTAGCTCGCAAGCTTCGAACGTCAAAGATATTGTGTGCCTTCAGCCCTTGTGTAATATGCGGATCGATGAATCCACTGACCACCTCCCTTGATTCGCTCCTTCAGACGTCAGAGCTAATAATAGCGGTGAGTGCTCGCCAGCGTATTTAGTTTTTAATGGGAGAGGAGCGGCCACAGCATACTGTTGTGATCGCGTGTTCTGCTTCTGACCCGTGAGATGGGTATTCCTGGTAAGCGGGTGGGTGCAAGGGCGGTTATTTCGGAGGCATGACTCAGTACGTATATCCGTGCAGGCGTCCAGTGACGTGTTTGTATGGAGCGGCGTCAGGAGGCACCGTGACGTAGTTTCTTTTCTGGTGTTAGTTTACTGAGCATCAGCGGCGGAAAGGCGGAAAGGCTAGCGCGACGTGTCACTGTCGGTTAATGGATGGCGGAGTGACGGCGTGGAGCCGGACTTCTGCCTCGATTATAGGCGGAAATGCCGAATGGGTCCTCCCTTCGGCAGGGATGTCGACTGGGATCCTCCCTTCTGCACAAATGTCTGCTGGATCCTCCCTTTGACAGAGGTGTCTGCTGAATCCTCCCTTCAACAGGGATGTCTTCTGGGATCCTTCATCCTCCCTTCTGCACAGGTGTCTGCTGAATCCTCCCTTCAACAGGGATGTCTACTGGGATCCTCCCTTCTGCACAGATGTGTGCTGGATCCTCCCTTTGACGGAGACATCTGCTAGATATTTCCTTCAACAAGCCGATGTCTGGGGTTCTCCCCTCTGCACGGATGTCTGCCGGCTTCTCCCTCCCCCTCTGACAGTGGTGCCGCTGCTGACAGACCCAGACGCCGCCGAACTCGCGTCACTCTGCCGAACTCGCGTCACTCTGCTGAACTCGCGTCACTCTGCCGAACTCGCGTCACTCTGCCGAACTCGCGTCACTCTGCCGAACTCGCGTCACTCTGCCGAACTCGCTCACTCTGCCGACTCGCGTCAACTCTGCCGAACCTCGCGTCACTCTTGCGACGACTGCGTCACTCTGCAGTTATGCTTCTACCCCCATCTGTCACAGGCGAACAGACTCGTTTCGAATCCCGTCTGTTCACAGGCCAGCACAGCTCTGTTTCAATCCCCGTCTGTCACAGGCCAGACAGCATCTGTTATCGATCCCGTCGCCACAGGCGAGACAGTTTTGTTTCGATCCCCGTCCTCACAGACGAGACAGCTCTAGTTTCGATCCCTCGTCCACAGGCGAGACCAGCTCGTTTCGATCCCGTCTGGTCACAGGCCAGGGGACAGCTTCTGTTTCGACCCCGTCTGTCACAGCGAACAGCTCTGTTCGATCCCCGTCTGTCCCAGGCCAGACAGCTCTGTTTCGATCCCCGTCTTCACAGGCGAGACAGGCTCTGTTTCGTCCCCGTCTATCACAGCCAGACAGCTCTGTTTCGAAATTCCCCGTTCCACAGGCGAGACAGCTCTGTTTCGATCCCCGTCTGTCAAGGCGAGACAGTCTGTTTCATCCCCGTTGTCACAGGCAGACAGCTCTGTTTCGATCCCCGTCTGTCACAGGCCAGACAGCTCTGTTTCGATCCCCGTCTGCCACAGGCGAGACAGTTTTGTTTCGATCCCCGTCCGTCACAGACGAGACAGCTCTGTTTCGGCCAGACAGCTCTGTTTCGATCCCCGTCCGTCACAGGCCAGACAGCTCTGTTTCGATCCCCGTCTGTCACAGGAGACAGCTCTGTTTCGATCCCCGTCTGTCACAGGCGAGACAGCTCTGTTTCGATCCCCGATCTGTCACAAGCGAGACAGCTCTGCTTTCGGACCCGGCTGTCCACAGGCCAGACAGCTCTGTTTCGATCCCCGTCTGTCACAGGCCAGACAGCTCTGTTTCGATCCCCGTCCGTCACAGGCGAGACAGCTCTGTTTCGATCCCCGTCTGTCACAGGCCAGACAGCTCTGTTTCGATCCCGTCTTTCACAGCCAGACGAAGCTCTGCTTTCGATCCCGTCTGCTCACGCCAGACAGCTCTGTTCGATCCCCGCTGGTCCAAGGCCAGACAGCTCTGTTCGAGCCCCCGTCTGTCACAGGCCAGACAGCTCTGTTTCGATCCCGCTGTCACAGCGCAGACAGCTCTGTTTCGATCCCCGTCTGTCACAGGCCCAGACCTGTTTCGATCCCGTCCGGGTCACAGGCGGACGCTCTTTTCGATCCCCGTCCTGTCACAGCCAGACAGCTCTGATTTCGATCCCCGTCTGCCACAGGCGAAACATTCTGCTTTCGATCCGTCTGTCAAGGCCCAGACAGCTCTGTGGTCGATCCCCGTCTGTCACAGGCCAGACAGCTCGTTTCGATGCCCGTCCTCACAGAGCCAGACAGTTTGTTTCGATCCCGTACCGTCACAGGCCAGACAGCTCTGTTCGATCCCCGTCTGTTCACAGCCAGGACAGCTCTGTCTCGATCCCGTCCGTCACAGGCCAGACCAGCTCTGTTTCGATCCCGTCTGCCACAAGCGAGGACAGCTCTTTTCGTCCCCGTCTTACAGCGAGACAGCTCTGTTTACGATCCCGATTCTGTCACAAGCGAGAACTTTTCGATCCTGTCGTGCCGGGTGCGGGCCACGCATTCGAGCTGCAGCCGTTCGCACGTGTCGCGCCAAGCCCCCCCCCCCCCCTCCCAGACGCAGCCGGCTGCCCTCACATCAAACCAGCCACGGGGAAACGGCCTGATAAGTGTGCGTGTGTTATGGGAAGTATGTGACGCCTTATGTCTGGGCGTCACATAATTCTGAAATCTTATCGCATTTTGCTTACTTATCCATTGATAGCTGATTTAAAACAAGCTTTTCATAGTAAAAGTTGTTAAGCTTTTCTTCTATATCAGGAAATGTGTCAATATTGCACCGATTCCAGACGTTTTTTTTGGGGGGGAGGGGCATGCCCCCTGGATCTGGCCATGCCTATTGCCAACAGCCCACAGTTCATAGCGACAGCCCATAATCCGCAGCGACAGCCCACATCCACGGCGATAGCCCACAGTCCACAGTCCACACCCCGAGACGACGCTACAAGCTCTGGCCAGTGGTCGATAACGTTTCGCTCGGGCTGCCTGCCTGGAGGCCCATGATTCCACCGTTACTTACTTCCTCCAACGTCACACGTTGGCAGGAGGCCGAAGCCTGCCGAGGCCGAGACACCGCATATCAACTGGAATTAGTTCATTTGAAAATGCCTTATTTGGGTTGCGTGATAACTTGTGAGCGCAGCAAGGCCCAAGACGGCGCCCACACCGACAGATTAGCTGGTGTGACATCTGAAATTAATTAATTCAGACTTCCTTATTTGAGGTCGTATTTCAACGCATCGTGTACACTGTACACACTACACAGTGTAGTACAGATTCATAAGACAGCTCAGTGAATGTGTACCGTAGCCAGAGGTGAGTGGCAATTACACAGACTGGTCACCCGGCGCCTCACACGCCATCAGCTGTCTGACACAGACCCCTTCCGCCGCCTTCAGCCTCACACGTCTGGAGGCTGCGTCGGCTGACGAGACGCGGACAGCTCGATGGGGCGAAATGTCGGCTGAGGCTGAGCGGATAAACCAGCAGAACGCCGGTGGCTACAGTCGAGGGAGGCGGCACCGACGGAGAGGTGACGGGACGAAAATGGAAAGAGTGACGGGACGAAAATGGAAAGAGTGACGGGAAAAGAATGGAAAGAGTGACGGGACTGACAAAGAGCGAGGGAGGAGCGCGTGTCGGCGGGCAGGTTGTCGTCGGAAAGGATGGAGCAGTGGAGCACGGACGATCAGCTCTGACGATCAGCTCCGACGAGCAGCTCCGACGAGCAGCTCCGACGAGCAGCTCTGACGATCAGCTCCGACGATCAGCTCCGACGAGCAGCTCCGACGAGCAGCTCTGACGAGCAGCACGGACGAGCAGCTCTGACGATCAGCTCTGACGAGCAGCTCTGACGAGCAGCTCCGACGAGCAGCTCCGACGAGCAGCGTCGACGAGCAGCGTCGACGAGCAGCGTCGACGAGCAGCGTCGACGATCAGCGTCGACGTGCGGTCTGGTCGGCGCTGTCGTCATGCGGCCTCGTCTGACCTGGAGGACGGTCTGGCCCCAGGGTCAGACGTTGGGTCGCTCCGAGGAGGTAATCACCCCCGACCAGCGGCCGCCACCGTGCCAGGGGCGGGGCCGGACCGCCCAGTCAGCCCAGCTGGCTGGCCCCCACCTGGCCCGCTGAATCATTCAACCGACAAGGCCGGCCCAACCGACGACGGGCTCAGTGAGTGAGTCAGGTGGGAGGGGGAGTAGCGGGGGCAGGTGTCTGGGCCAGCAGCCATGGACGGCCCAGACACCCGCGAACCGTGATCTTCTGCCACTGACACGCCACCCAGGCGTTCTACACAGTAGCCGGAAGATCGGGTGTGGGAGACCGCCTGGTACGGCTGAACGGCTCAAACACGACCAGACACGACATGATCCGACATGACCCGACACAACTCGACATGACACGACCCAGACATCCTGCACAGCCTGTCGGAGATCGGTACATGAGACCACCTGGCACGGCTGAGGCACAGCTGAGTCACAGCTGAGTCACAGCTGAGGAACGGCTGAGACACAGCTGATACACGAGTGAGTCACATATGAGGAAAGGCGAAAGAACGGCTGAGACACGACTGAGAAACAACTGAGGAACGGCTGAGGGATAGCTGAGACACGAAAGAGATTTGAGGATCGGATGAGTCACGGATGAGGAAAGGCGGAAGATATACCCTGGGCGGAAGAACGGCTGAGACACCCCAGGCTGCTGCTGGTATTGCTCTTTCTAGTCAGAGGCTCGGCAGCAGGCAGCGGCAGTTCCCACGCAACAAACTTCTTTCGCCTTCTTTCTAAACTTCCTGAAAGTTCCCTCCAAACAAGCAAACTTCCTTTCGGCGCAGTACTTTTACATGCCACACATTACTTCAAATAAGGGAAAAGTATGCAGCTCGATATTGTCCTGGAGTGGGGAAAACTTGAGAGTGCCTATAAGGTCGCGAGAGCTTGGCGAATGGCGAGGGTGACTGGTGGCAGAACTTCGGTCAGCAAGGGGGGCGCCACATAGTGATCGCCGTTAGCGAGATATTGTTGACCAGGGGCGGGGGGCGTCACGGGTATGCTGTTGACGACCGGGGGGGGAGTTAGGGCGTGATCGAAACCAAAAAATTGTGCCCTACAGGCGCGCTTGGCGAGGGTGACCTGGGCGCGACCCGAGTTGCAGGGGGCGCCCTAGCGCCTCCTTGGATCGGATGTGGCATGTTCAGCTGATGTCGATGGTCACCACGCGCCAATGTAACTGATCCTTGCTGCCAGACTTGTGCTTGATTCTAGTGGAATCGATTCCGCTTGTACTGGAATTGGAATCGGATTCGATTCCATTGCCATTTGGGTGGAATCGGAATCAGGTGGAGTCAATCATTTTGAGAAAATGATGAAATCGAAATCAATGACAATTTCAAGTGATTCCGTTTTATTTTCGTAAAATCACTCTGACCAACGACCATGAAGTTAAGCTTCCTTGGAGGTAATTTGTTTCTTTGAGCATGCATACGCAGAGCAAAAGCTAGGTGATGTTTTTCCCTAATGAGGGTCAATGCCAATTATCAGTATTTCTGCTTATTTAGGTGGAGATATACAACAATCTTCGCGTATGTAAATTACATGTTTCTTTTATATAAAATATATTTCATAATATTGTAACATCTGTCAAAAAAGTAATTTTCTTGTGTATCACATTGAAAATAGCATATTGCAATCATGTCTCTGGATGCATCTCATGCATGATGCATGCAGTATGTCTCATGCACCCATGCATCATGATTATAGGTATGTCTAAATATCATATAGTTTTGAACCTTCGTTAGCTTCGACGTTTTTTAACTTTACCGATTTTGCAGCACGGGCCAGTGTTTTTTTTTTTTTTTACAAAATCATGACATGATGTGACGTTTTATTGCAAAATAGCCATATTAAATATAGCTGTATAATATTTATAAATGTAATATTACTATTAGTGTCATTCATATCATTCGTAGTTCGTACAAAATATAGATACCTATCATCGGAAATTTTGGATGCACACTGGAATCAATGGAATTGGATTCGGAATCAATATTTGTAGGTGCCCGGGTTCGGAATCGATTCCCTTGCAAAATATCTATTGAAATCGGAGTCAGATCCATCTGGCTTGGCATGGAATCGGAATCGATTCGGTCGAAGCGGAATCAAGCACAAGTCTGTAGTTGTTGCTGACCGCTGCGGAACCCATCAGACGGAGCCAGCGGCGGCGGCCCTCGTTATGTCTGCTGGTCAATGTGGACAGAATCAACCCCAGTGCAGAGGAGCTGTGGACCAGAGTTCGTCATGGGCTGGGCTTGGCCTGGGTTGGGCATCAACGTTAAGGAAACCACTGGGCTCTGGACGGGCCTGGGCTGAGAATGTTGAAGTGATGCGCGCGCCGCGCAAGCCAGGGCAGAGCTCAAACATATTTCAACCTGCAGTTTACTTTGACAGCAACACACATGTGTGATGTTATTTCACATTTATAGTACACAAGTAAATATGTTTGAATAATGATTGAAAGTTTTGTGAAAATAATTATATACTTGATCTGAGTGGGCTGGAACGGGCATGGACCTAAATATTATGCATTTCACTGGAACTGCTCTGAGGCTGGGCTTGGTGTTTATGGGCCTGGGCCTGGGCCTGGGCTGGGCTGGGCTGGGCTGGGCTGGGCTGGGCTGGGCTGGGCTGGGCTGGGCTGGGCTGGGCTGGGCCTGGTCTGGGGGTTGGTGGTCCCATGACGAACTATGTTGTGGACCAACAACACACCACCATGACAAGAGTCTGTAATAGGGACAAACCTACCTATTGACGGTTGGTGGCCGACAGAACTGAGCGTCCGAGTGTAATGTGACACGACTTGTAGGCGTGTGCGTGTGGTATGTCGGCGAGGGTCGGGGAGGGCCGGAGAAGCAGTTCCAATAATTCAGTTATTCATGGAAGAGAAAGCAAGTTTCGGTAAGTTTTTGGAACCCTGCCAGCCTTTGCGATTTGACCACACAAACTAATTTGTTGGCCGGCCGACGGCACCCCTGTGGGTGCCGTCAGAAGTCGCGCTGCATCCGTTCGTTCCCAGATACGGGCATCGCTCAGCCCAGGGCACTATACACTGCTCAGCCTTACAAACATTTCCCCGAAGCCGAACAGCATCCAACTTCAACCGCGCGAGGGTTGCACCCTTATCTCTAAACCAGATGCCGCCATTCCGAGACACAGACTATAATGGAGTACTGAAGCACCACAGCAGTGCCGTGGCTGCTGCTGTTGCAGCATCGACATTGCTGCTGCCGTACCAAGTAACCATTCAAACGCCACTGAATCACGTTATAACGCGGCTGCCCATCATACCTAGACCAACCCACTTATACGATACTGTTGCAGACAGTGGCGGCGGAACGTATTTTCGGATGGGGAGGGGGCAAGGACATCCAGGACCTCCCTTAGCCAAAGGCTCCCCCCCAAAAAAAAAATGAAATGGTATTTCCTCAGATTTATTCCACTTGATTTTGCCGGGCTCTCTAAATGGTCGCATTAAACGTCGGACAGGCCCATGTTAAAGTCTCAGGCCATCAGAGAGCCCACTCAGCCCTACCAAGGGCCCCTTTGGCCGACTGGGAGCCTTCTGTCGGACGTAGAGTGCCCCTCAGGCTAGCCATGGGGACACCTCGAGGCCCTCGGTAAAAAATGAACTAACTTCTTGGAGCCTGCAGGAGGGCTTTTCTTACAAATTTATGGGGGACAAAATAATGTTTGCCCCTTAACTTCTTGAGAGGAGGCAGCTGCCCCTTATCATATCCGCCGCCCCTGGTTTCTGACACGTGATGCCGTCCAAAATGTCCCTCATAACACATCTTTATCATCGTTTACCTATTTAGTATGTAATGCCTGTGCCAACAATAAGACACTGCAAATAACTAAAATGTCCAACCTTTCGACAGTGACAGAAAACAAAGAATCCAATTCAAGCCTGATTCATGGTGCTGAGTCAGGTGGTAGATGACGATCGGAACTAAATAACGGAACGGCGATTGGTACCAAAATAGCACATCACAGACAAACTGAATGGCTTAGGTATACATTATTGCAGTAGGAGTGGCTATACCACAACGACAACCTTCAAACAACCGCTCCGATTCTCCAAAGGGCCACAAGGAGCAGCTGTGAGCACAAAGAGCACAAGAACCATGACAAGGAGCAGACAGCAGACAACCTCAAACCCACAGCGCCGACCGCGACAGTGGCACACCATAGACGGCGGCGGTTTGGGCTCCGGCACAGACGAGGTGGTATTTTCCAGAAGACGAAGGGATCCGAGACAGGAGAGGAAAGGACCGAGTCATACACGGGACACATCCAGCGGCGACCGACTGTAACAATGAGCCGAGTCCGTCCCATGTCCCGGTCCCGTCCCGTGTCCCGTCCTGGTTCCAGTCCCGTGTCCCGTTTCGTCCTGGTTCCGTCCCGATTCCATCCCGGTTTCGTCCCGGTTTCGTCCCGGTTCCGTCCCGGTTCCGTCCCGGTCCCGTCCCGGTCCCGTCCCGGTCCCGTCCCGGTCCCGTCCCGGTCCCGTCCCGTGCCCCGTCCCGTGTCCCGCCCCGTACCACATCACCTTCTACACAGCCTAGCACTGTTCCCAGTCACTGCACTTACTATCAGTGCATAAAGGAAGTGACGTCATGAATGTGTACCTTTTCGCTCCCCCTCGCCCACAGCCTAGAACGGAAATGATGTTATGAAGTGTACTTATTCGAAACACAGCTGCTCTAAGCAACATAGGGTGATTCAGAGATCAAACTACAGGCGCGCTGGCTGAAGAACAAATAACCAACACGCTGCTGTGGACCTGCGCCAACAATAAGACCCTGCAAATAACTGACATGTCCAAATTTTCGTCAGTGACAGAAAAACCGAGTCAAATTCAAGCCTGATTCATGGTGATGAGTCAAGAAGAAAGGACGTTTTATTATCAAATTTGTCCTAACTTCCGAGTCGCACAGCATTGAAAAGATCACAGCCAAATTGTAATGCTCGAATAGCAAATGCCCACCATCCGATTGCTGAAAACGGTGCCGTTTCCGGATCGCCATCCTTCTCTAGACTAACGGTTCAGAGGACTCGCTTCTCATTGGGACGTTCGGCTATAACCGGCAGGCATCATACATTATGCAAAATTCTGAAAGTGGAAAAAGAGTTAGGCCATCGAGAATCCACTCCATTGTGACGCTGAAGCCGTTCTAGAGGAGGAGGGGGAGAGCAGGGGGAGCTGGACGGGAACAACACTTCTGTGTCCGCTGCAGGAGTGCTGTGTGACAGGAACAACACTCCTGTGTCCGCTGCTGGGGTGCTGTGTGACAGGAACAAACACTCCTGTTCCCTGCAGGAGTGCACTGTGTGAACAGGAACAACACTCATGTGTCCGCTGCCAGGAGTGGCGATGGTGACAGAGGAACAACCACCTCCTAGTGACCGCTGCGGAGATGCTGTGTGACAAAAACACACTCTGTAGTACGACTGACAGGAGTGCTTGTGTGAACAGGAAAGCACTCCTGTGTCCGTGCTGGAGTGGCTGTGTGACAGAAGAAACAACACTCCTGTTGTATCCCGCTGCAGGAGTGCTGTGTGACAAGGAAAACAAGAACACCTCCTGTGTCCGCTGCAAGAGTGCTGTTGACAGGAACAACATACCTGGTACCGAGCTGAGCAAAGAGAGTGCTAGTGTGACGGGAAACAACACAACTCCTGTTCCGCGCAGGAGTGCTGTGTGACAGGAACAACACTCCTGTGTCCGCTGCAGGAGTGCTGTGTGACAGGAACAGCACTCCTGTGTCCGTTGCAGGAGTGCTGTGTGACAGGAACAGCACTCCTGTGTCCGCTGCAGGAGTGCTGTGTGACAGGAACATCACTCCTGTGTCCGTTGCAGGAGTGCTGTGTGACAGGAACAACACTCCTGTGTCCGCTGCTGGGGTGCTGTGTGACAGGAACAACACTCTGTGTCCGCGCAAGGAGTGCTGTGATGACAGAAACAACACATCCTGTGTCCGAGCTGCAGGAGTGCTGTGTGACAGGAAACACACTACCTGTTCCGCTGCAGGAGTGCTGTGTTGACAGAAACAGTACCACTACGCTGATTCCACTACTGGGGTGCTGTGTGACAGAACAGCACTCCTGTGTCGCTGCTGGGGTTGCATGTAGGTGACAGGAACAACACCCTGTGTCCGCTGCTGAGTGATGATTGACAGGAACAACCCCTGTGTTCACGCTGCAGGAGTGCTGTGTGACAGAACAACACTCTGTGTCCCGATGCTGGAGTGACTGATTGTGAAGGAACACATCCGATGGTCCGCTGCCTGGGGTGCTAGTGATGACAGGAAACAAAACACATCCTGTGTCCGCTACTATAGGGTGTGTGAAGACAGGAACACCCACACTACCCTGTGTCCACTGCGGGATGTAGCTGTGTGGAAAACAGGAACAAAACACTCACCTTGTCCGCTGCAAGGAGTGCTGTGTGAGCAGGGAACAACACTCTGTGTCCAGCCTGCTAGGGAGTTGCTGTGTGACAGGAACAACATCCTGTGTCCGTGCAGGAGTGCTGTGTGACAGGAACAAAGCACTCCTGTGTCCGTTGCAGAAGTGCACTGTGGACTAGGAACAAGCAACTACACTGTATGTCCGAGAGCTGAACAGGAGTAGCTGTGTAGAACAGAAACATCAACTCCTGTGTCACGTTGAACAGGAGTGCCGTGTGACAGGAAACACTCCTGTGTCGCGCTGCTGGAGTGCTGTTGTGACAGGAAACCAACGACTCCTGTGTCCGCTGCAGGATGACTGATGTGACAGGAACAACAACCTCTTGTACCGCTAGCTGGAGGTGCTGAGTGAACAGGAACAACACTCCTGTGTCCGCTGCTGGGGTGCTGTGTGACAGGAACAACACTCCTGTGTCCGCTACTGGGGTGTTGTGAGACAGGAGCAACACTCACCCACTGTGAACACTGTAAACAGGAACAACCCTGCTGTGAACAACAAAAACCGGGCCACTGTAGACGGAACAAAACCCAGCCCCGCCGGCGGCGCGCAGTGTGACTGAGGTCAGACGGCCTCTGGAAGGCCGCTGACTGCTGACTGCTGACTGCTGACTGCTGACTGCTGACGTGGCCGCGGGATGAGAACACCACCGGAGGGCGGAGGGCGCAGACGACCCTCTGCAGGCTCAGCTTGCAGCGTAGCCCAGCAGCAAACCACCGACGACCCAGACACTGGGAAAACAAATGACACTGCACGACTCGGCAGACGCGAACAGAGTGGGAGATAAGACATTGGTGATCCTCTTCAACCTGCTCTCAGGGACTCACCCGTGTGTAAAGTATATTCATATTATGTATGTGTTATATTGTGTTACCCTCACGTAAATGTATGTACCAAGTTATATCATATAGGACCTATATGCAAGGCGCGCGGGGTGAGGTCAGCACCCAGCGGCCGAGCCTGCAGTGACTTCAGACCGCCAGACGACCTCCGCCCCCGCCCCCGCCCCCGCCCCCGCCCCCGCCCCCGCCCTCGACTGAACCCGCGCCCCCGCCCTCGACTGAACCCGCGCCACCCTCCCGCGCCACCCTGCAACGACATGCCTCACACACAGCACCGACGCCGGCGGTCGTGCCCGCCGAAATCCGGCCGGCCATAAGCAGGATGCGGCGGTTTTGGTCTCGCCTGGTTGAGTTGGGATAAACAGTAGCCAGCACTGCACTGCAGGCCAGCGCTGCAGTCCGCACGGGGTCAGACCCGTGCTCTCAGTCGGACCCTGGCATCGTCACTGGACAGGGGACAGGGGATGTCACTGGAAACGACGCCGCGAGGCGCGAACAATCCCAGGATAAACGCGAAGGTTTGACATTGTATCAACAATGTCAGTTTGCTTGCGTCCGGATGTGATATGGTATTGCTCAGTGTTTGACATTTTGTCATCGCCAGGACCCATTCGGCCTGTGATTGTTGGGTCCGAGGGCGGGGACGGACTGGAATGGTGAACTGCATCCAGGCGTGGATCCAGGGGGCGCGTGGGCACGCCCCCTCCCTGAGACGGTCTCGCCCATGGTGCGCCCGTAGGGCGCGCCCGGAGGGCACAACAATTTGGATTGCACGCCCCCCCCCCGACCGAAATCCTTGATCCGCGCCTGGCATCTGTGTCGGCAGCTCACCCCTCCTCACCCCGTCGGCAAACAGTCTGGGAAGAGAGACGCGATGCTGGGTAGTGACAGGGGCGGATCCAGGGGGGCCAGCGGGGTCATCGTTCCTAAGAAATTACTGGAAGCGGCGATTTGGTTTGTACAGAAGATTTGGACAACTTTAAGTTAAAGGGAATATAGCACCTTTAACATTAGTTTTTAACTGAGATAGCCAGACTGTGGGTGTGCTGAGAAACCCCCAAATCCGAAATTTTTCCCTCCAAAAGAGACCTAAGTTGCTGAAGTTTCAAACTGCAAAACCGTTGGTCATAAGTAGGTCCATATTTTTCAAACGTCACAAATCCCGTGACGTTTCGCATACACGTCATCAAGTTTACTCCACTGGTGATTGCCACCAAAAAAATAAGCACTCGCTTTTTGAACGAGTCCGACCAGTATTTCAGTTAAGCACTATGCGTCCGAACCCCCGAACCGCCACACCAGACGGTCGGTCAGGCGCCTCGGCACACAAGTGGTTCACGTTGCGTGGCCCCAAACATCTACTCCCCCCCTACCTGGCGCGAGCGAGCGCCGGTCGAACCAGCCAGATCGCCCGTTCCACGCCTACCGTGCACCTCATCGTGCGATGCCGGCATCAGCAGCGTCACTGAGGACACGGAGCGCAAGTTTGCCGTTCGAAAAGTGCTCCTTGTGACGACACAACTCGCTTTGGTTGACGCAAAGGAATTGGTGTGACGTCACATGTAAACATATTAACTTATATTTCAAATTACAACAAATTCTGACTTTTTTCGCAAAAATGAAATAGCCAGGACCGTAACAGGGCATTCTTCTCCATCATTCTACATACTTTTCCCAAGGTGCTATATTCCCTTTAAGCAAACTGGTTTTAAATCCATTGTGATGTTCAATGAAGCGAAATCCGATGAGTTTTCGGGGGAGGGGGAGGGGCAATTGGGTGTGAGTTTTGTAATTTGACCCCTCCAAGCAATTTTTTTGTTGTCTGTCCTACATCCATCAGTGAGAAGCGAAAGGTCATCTGACCGCAGTGTGCCCTGTACCTGTCGATAATTCGGGGACAATTTGTGACGAATTCGAGCGACAACCTGACTCAAATGTCGTCTTCATAACTGTCTAACACCACTAGCAACAATAAGCACGTTACACCCATCGAATTCGCCCTCATTGACCTCAGCCATTCGAAAGGGGACACAGGAAGGGCATTGCACTATCACACAAACATAGCGACTCCTTAGCCCAGTCTGCGTTCGCTGCGGGTTACCTCATCAGAGCTCCCGAAGCCAGCAAATTTCGAAATAATCCCATCGAAAGAACTGGCTGTTCACTAAAAACATCTGCAATCTGTCTGTTTAGGCAGCCTCCAGTCAGTGGGTCCTGACTCCTGACTCCTGACCCCCCCCCGCACACTGCAGAGACAGACGAACTCCACACGGTCTCAGTGAGGTTTTGTGTTCCTTAGTGAGCCAGAGACGTGTTCGGGACCTAGCCTACCGCCCCACCCCCGCGCCGCCTCCGAGCCCGTCGCCACAGAGTCAGCCGGCCCGACACGCCGCCAGCTCTGCTATTTCGGGCGAGGGCGAGGGCGAGGGAGCAGGACAGGTGAGGGAGAGAGCTGGAGAGCAGGAGAGCCGTTAGTTAGCGCGTGTTGTCGGCCCGGCCTAGCCGCTGGAATGCCGGTCTCGGCCGCCGCCCCCGTCCCGCCCCTCTCTCCGTCCGGCCTGTCCCAGAACGTCCCAGCCTCCGTCCGGCCTGTCCCGGAGCGTCCCAGCCTCCGCGAAGTCCGTCCAGGGACGCCTCTGTGCGTCCGTCCGCCCCGTCACTTTCTGTCCCAGAGCGTCCCAGCCTCCGCCAAGCCCGTCCAGGCACGCCTCTGTGCGTCCGTCCGCCCCTTCATTTTCTGTTCCAGTGCGTTCCAGAGTGTAATGAAACAGAATGTAATGAAACATGAAAGAAGGGCATACAGTTACGGGCAAGGTGACCTTTCTTTTACGTTACGGTTACGGGCAGGAGCGGCTGCGGGCGAAGCGGACATGTGCCAGAATGGACGGACCACAGCAGGGTCATACTGAACTGATACGGCATTCAACACTTTATTGCCCCGACGAGCCAGTTGGTAATTTCCGTAAATATTCTTCCTCCGTTACGGCTTATCTGCGGTCAGTTACGGCTTACAAAGTGTCATATTGGATTCAACAAAGTGGCCGATTTCTATTCAGATATCGAGCTAGATTATATAACGGTGTAAATGAGAGCAGGCATAGGGGATTCAACACTTTTTGTCGACCTCAGTAGCCATTGGGGTTTGGGACTTATACGGACTGGACAAAATGAAAGCGAAACGCATAATGCGAGAAACGATCGGTTGGTTTGATAGCGCTTGTAAGAGGGGAGCGCAGGTAACAATGCTGGTGGCAGTGAGTTAGGTATACCACAGCGGCTACATAACAATGCTGGTGGCAGTGAGTTAGGTATGCCACAGCGGCTACAGCAGCAGCAATCGTACAGGAGACAGTGCCAGCAACAACGCACTCAGTTATGTCAGGGTCATGGTCATGGCGCACTTAGGGGGGGGGGGGTATGGCCATGGGGTTATGCCCCCCCCTGGCGCCGAAGTCGCGCTCCAGAATATGTTGTATCCATTCGGCACGGACACTATTTATGTGTAAATTTCAGGATTACAATTTTTCTTCTTTTTACCGATAAGACGGCGGTTTTTATAAGTATTGTCTATATACTAGGTCTTGGATTTATAAACTGTGAATTGTGCTCCTAAGGCATGCGCCTTAGCTGATTTATCAATACGTCACTGGTCAAGGTCCTGCAGACATCCTCAGAGGTGCTGACACGTGGCGAACTGCGCTGCAGGCTCGATCGTGCCCGCACCCGGCACGGACAGGGATCGAAACAGTCTCGCTTGTGACAGATCGGGGATCGAAACAGAGCTGTCTCGCCTGTGACAGACGGGGATCGAACAGAGCTGTCTCGCTTGTGGGCGACGGGATCGAACAGAGCTGTTGGCTGTGACGACGGGGATGAAACAGAGCTGTCTGGCTGTGACAGACGGGGATGAAACAGAGCTGTCTGGCCTGTGATGCGGTACGGGATGAAACAGAACTGTCCTGGCTGTGACAGAGGGGATGAAACAGAGCTTGTCTGGCTTGAAGCGGGGATCGAACAGAGCTGGTCTCGCCTGTGACAGACGGGGATCGAAACAGAGCTGTCTGGCCTGTGACAGACGGGGATCGAAACAGAACTGTCTAGCCTGTGAAAGACGGGGATCGAAACAGAGCTGTCTGGCCTGTGACAGACGGGGATCGAAACAGAGCTGTCTGGCTGTGACAGACGGGGATCGAAACAGAATGTTTCGCTGTGGCAGCGGGGATCGAACAAGATCGCTCCATAGGGGAAACACGAACGCGCGACATAGGGAGTCAGTTGACTTATGAAGGATAATGAATTAGATGAGCGAAGACCATGTGGGGTAACTAATAACGCGAGATTAAATTCGAAGTCACCGAGGTACTGTCTCGCATGTGAAGAAAGGGAGAACTGCGTAAACGCTGATAGACGGCCTGATGACGTGACCTGTGAAGACTAGCTACTGGACAGTAGTATAGTAACAGGGGCGATAGATGGACAGGAGCTTGATAGATCAGGCTAGAACTCGCATGATATCGCGGCACTCAGTTCTTCGACTCAGTGTCGATGTTCTATGGATATAGAGGTAGGATGAGATCGGAAGGCCCGTCGCTCGGGGGATGGGCAATGACAGCGCGTTCGCCTGGGTGAGCGGGACGGGGATGAAAGAGCTGTCTGCCTGTGACGAGACGGGGATCGAAACAGAGTGTCTGGCCTGTGACAGCGGGGATCGAAACAGAGCTGTCTCGCCTGTGGAGACGGGGATCGGATAACAGAGCTGTCTGGCTGTGTTACAGACGGGGAACGAAAAGAGCTGTCTCGCTGTGACAGAACGGGGATCGAAACAGAGCTGTCTCGGCCTGTGCACAGACGGGGATCGAAACGAGCTGTCTCGCCTGTGACGGACGGGGGATCGAATACAGAGCTGTCTCGTCTTGTGACGACGGGGATCGAAACAAAACTGTTCGCCTATTGCAGACGGGGATCGGAAACACCAGAGCTGTCTGGCCTGTGACAGACGAGGGATCGAAACAGAGCTGTCTGGCCTGTGACAGACGGGGATCGAAACAGAGCTGTCTGGCCTGTGACGGACGGCTGCCATGCTTATAATTTAAAGGAGATAAATTTCCCGATGGCTCGGCATGATATGTGTCGGCTTATGGCCGGACTAATTTCGGGAAAAGACAACCGGTCTGTGCTGAACTTCAAGTGGAAATGCAACGGCAGCCCGGGACTATGCAACTTTGAGGAGGTCCAGGAACTACGGCAGCAGTCTCGCTCAGCTATCTGAAGCAGCAGGATACGATATTTGCTGGCCTGGCACTATTTAGCCGGTACATATATGCTAACGCCTTTATTTTAACGTAACCGTCATCTGTCCAGCATAATCTCGTGGCTTCATTAGCCCCACTTTGACTGCTGAGTAGCATAAATTAGGCTTCATTAAGGTTAATTGGGAGAGATACAATGCAATTCACGAGCCTAGGTGCATAATTGTTGGTCTAGTAGTGGTTGCAAGCATCGCTTCTGGAGGGAAGGAAATCTGTGTGGATGTTGTCAGGATTCAGGTTACACTATACGTGTATTTTCGTGGGGGCGTCTTCTTTTCAGTGGCTCACTTTCTAATTGCTTACGTGTTCGAAAGGAAATAATACCCCGGTACCGTTTTTAACTGTTCATTTTCTCGTAACTGCGTGTTCAGGCCTCTAATTGCGCTGTTTCTGAGGAAGAGCTGGTGTGTCCGTTGTGTCTATCCTGCAGGCCCTGTGACTAGGCGCCCAGTTTTTCATGTCGTGCAGTGTTTTCCCTGTTTTTGTGTGCCCCACACCTGGCTGTCGTTGCGTGTTGTTCGGCCAAACCGGAACTAGGTGTGGGTGGCGGGTGCTCCACCCTTCAAGGGACACTGCCTCTTTCGGATGATATGGCAAAAACTGGCTTAAACAAGGCCTAAGGACCACTTATGATTATTAATTGCCATCGAAGGCTTACACAAGCAGCGAAATAACAAACAAAAAACAATAATTTATTTGATTTGTTTATGATTAATGATTAATTTAGTTATTGTATATAATTTGCAGTGGCGGCGCCAGGGGTCAAACGTAGATGAGGCAGTCAGGGGATATCGCCGAGATATCGCCAAAGAGACCTGGGCGAAACAAGCGTTTGGGCTGTGAGGCAGTGCCTCACAGCCCAACTTCACAATGCTAACTTGTCCATAGCTTGGCTGATTTGAGCCTAACGAAACCAACACAAATATTGCAACAACATGAAAATGAGACGCATTTTAGCTGCTTGGAAAATTGTTTTGTCTATCAAATATGTATTTCCTTATATCCCTACTAAAATTATTGTAAAATTAGGAAAAATAAGATTATGCTTCATATGTTTGGCTATTTTAGGTAAGGCACTGCCTCATCTGCCTCAATGGAAGAACCGCCACCCTGCTGACCCTGCCTCCCTCTGTCCTGTGTTTCAGGTGGTGTGGGATGGCGGGTCGCCGCCGCCTCCGTCCGTCCGGCCCACTGCGGTAACCTCGGCCGGCCGCCGGCCACCGCCGGCCCGCTCCGGCCACCATGCAGGCCAAGAAGCGCTACCTGCTGGCCGTCACATGCGTCGCCTTCCTCGGCATCTGCTACTTCGGCGCGTTCGCCCCGTGGCGGAGCGGCGCCGCGGCTCTAGATCGCTCCGGTCTGGCGTCTTTCAGGGAGGGCTGGGGACGGCGCGCGGCCCGCGAGACGGCCGACATTGGTCCGAGTGTGCGGCGCCGCGAGCGGACCGCCGCCGCCGATGGCTCGTCGCCATCCGCCGCGCCGCGCCGCTGTCGGATGGCGACGTGCTTCGACGTGTGGCGGTGCGCAGGCCGGCCGTTCCGCGTGTATGTGTACCCGGAGGACCCGGCAGCGCCGCCGGGTCGGACCTACCGGCGTCTGTTGGACGTAGTGCGCGAATCGCGGCTGGCCACCGCCGACCCGGCCGAGGCCTGTCTGTTCGTGCTGGCACTGGACACGCTGGACAGAGACCAGCTGAGTGGCGACTTTGTGCACCAGCTGGACCAGAAGGTGCGCGGCCTGCCGCTTTGGAACAACGGTCGAAACCATGTGGTGTTCAACCTGTTTAGTGGGAGTTGGCCCAGCTACAGTGAGGATCTCATGTTCGATGTGGGTGAAGCGATTCTGGCCAAGGCCAGCATGTCGGAGGAGAACTTCAGGCACGGGTTCGATGTGTCGCTGCCCCTGTTCCCTAAACAGCACCCGGAGCGGGGTGGCGAACAGGGACTAGTCACCGCCTACAACCTGCCCGCCGTCAAGAAATACCTGCTCGCTTTCAAGGTGAGTGCTCCGACCGGAGAGCTGTGGACGTGTTTGTGTGAAGCTGCTGTGCTGTGGTGCTACGGAGACTGACCCCGCTCCAGAGGGGGTCACAATCTTTGCTGATTTACAGATCATAGCCGTGTCGTTGTTTTGACTAGCTTGGGATCGTATGCTGCTGGTATGCTTGTGATAGTTGATAACTCATCCAGAATGGCTTATATACAGATGTAAATTAATCCGGCTGGATAAAACAGACACATGTCATGAGTTTGGTAGGGACAGGTACAGCACACGCTGCGTATACTGTATGTATATGTATATGTCAGACAGTCAGAACTACCGTATAACACCTGCGGATGTTCGCTGTGGTGTGGGGACTGGGGTCATACCCAGCACAAGTCCTGTTAAAGGAACAGTCCGCCTTTAAACAAGAACGATAAAAACTCAGAAATTAATGAGAGAAGCAGGAGCGTAGGAACGTCACGAAAAGTGAGGGGGCCAGCGAAACTTGAGTAATTAATTTATGACTTGTCCTCTGGTAAACCAGAAATATTATATCCCTGACCTTTCATGTCATGCCCGCCTGGTGGTGGCCGTATGTCAAATATTTATGCCGGCGGGCGGCGAAGTGGCCGACCCCAGGATGGCGGGCCAAGGGTAACTGGGGAGTGTGTGTGTGTGTGTGTGTGTGTGTGTTGTGTGGTGTTGTGGAACTGTGTTGTGTTGTTGCGTGTGCCTGTGTTGTGTGTGTGTGTGTGTGTGTGTGTGGATGTGTGTGTGTGGTGTGTGTGTTGTGTGCGTGTGTGCGTGTGCGTGGTGCGTGATGGTGTGCGTGTACGCGGCGGTGCGGGCGCGGGTGTATGTGTTTTCATGTCATATGTGTGTGGTCCGTGTGTTCGTTCGTTTGTGAGTTGATCATCTGATTCGAATATGATTTACTGTGAGCTGTTATGAGCGCTAACTTAATTTGGTGTCTGGTTCCCAACATTGTATTTATTTGCAGTCTGCGGGCGGTATTGTACCGAAATAAATCACTACAACAGTCGACTGTTATAATGTTACATGTTCTAATTAATTTGGCTGAGCATTCTCTTCGGGTGATTAGCTGAAGCAGACGGAGGTAGCGGCTACGGATTCTCTCAATGGAGTCGGTCTTTATTCGTTCATCGTGTATGATTCTTAAGTAGCAAAGAGAAGAATACCATTCAAACTTATGCATTATTCTTTCGATTATATGCTTATAAAACCTCTGACAAAATAGCAATATGAGAATTAACTTCTAATGGCCTTTACCAGCCGAATGTTGGTTGATCCGTGTCTGTAGGACATTTGTGCCAATGGTCACGATTTGTGCCCATGGACACGATTTGTGCCAATGGTCACGATTTGTGCCCATGGACACGATTTGTGCCCAATGGTCACGATTTGTGCCGCTAAGCCTGTCCTGTGGAGATCCAAATTATCCATATTGTATATCAAATGTCAATGCCTGCACAAATATGACTAGAAGAGCGCCGAGAGCATGTTACATTTTTTTAATATTTTTGATCATTCACATAACCAAGTGAATTCAAATTGTTGAAGCTTGTCCCGTTTCCGTTTTTATATTGTAGATAGGTACTCGTACCACATTGTGAATCACATTCATTGCTCATTCGGTATCGAACTTTGATTTTGTCTGGGCTGATTGCCTTTCTATCGCTTTACTTGGTGATGTGAAGTGCGATGACGGCGCGCCGGATTAGTATTCTGAAAACGTGTGCAGTGGTGTGCACTGCTGATATGAGCTTCGCTGGCAATATGATTGTCATTTGTCGTGCAGGTAATCGTATCGGGAGACCAGCAGCAGTAGGGCAGGGGCGGAGACAGGGGAGAAAATGGGGCATCCCCCACCCCATAAGGTCCTGAAACTATGATTTGCCCCCACCCTCCCAGACAAAAATGTTGATACAAACGGCCGGCCTCTGCAAATTTATCGTAAAATTTGCCTCTGCAGCAGTCAAAACCAAACTATCCAGTCATAAACGGGACAATTTCGCGCCCCTTCGTGGCATGACACAAGTTTAGCAATTGCCTTTACAAATTCGGAAAATGGGAAAATGAATTGCATTAAGCGTCTGGGAGAGGATCTCCCTGGCGGTAATTGCTGGCCCCAGGGACCAATATTTTGCATCATATCGAGATGTGCAATCAGGAAAAGGGGTTACTTGAGACTTGACTCTACTCAAGGGCGTCGCCACCTTCCGCAAGTTGGAAGACGGAGTCATTTTGTAGTCGATTCTTGCCATGCAATGCCCATAGTCGTAATATTCAAATCCTTAAATGTTTGGGGGACGCCTCCCGCTTGGGGGGACGCGTCCCCCGTCCCCCGCTTTCGACGCTCATGGCTCCGCTCAAGATCTGGTTTCAATAAAAAAAAATCCACGACCTAAAATCAAAATTTTCACGCCGTCGCTTTGCGGTGTCATTGGTGACGTCGTCGCCGTCCCATCGGCATCATCTTTTTCAATTCGTCGTAACGCTGAAATGAATTAATAATTTGGTTAGCTTCTTATCGTCAAGGCCCACCTTATCCTCTACGTCTACGACTCTACACCGCCTATATTTCTGGGGTTTATCAGACAATCCAGTAAAAAACGAAAAAAACGCTCTGCGGTGCTAAATAACATTTACATATATTATAACAGGGAAATGCACACTACAAATTCTAAAAGGGTTCAAATACACGCAGAAAATGGGGATACATATTTTTATATTTTTCGTCACTTCAGCCGACACTACACAACTATCGGTGATGCTCCTGGGTTCAGTTGCATACGTACGGGCTAACGATACGCTCCCTACCCCGGTCAACAACTATCTACCCCCTACAACAACTACCCCCCTCCTCCCCCGTACAACAACTTCTTGAAATATTGCTACTGGATTGCCCCCCCCTAAAAAACCGTGGCTTGATCCGCCCCTGGCTGGGAGGAAGTTTACTGTCTACTGTCTGCTGATATGACGTGAAGGCCATCTTATCAAGTGTCTGGTCTAGGTGAAGTCTACTGGCTGCCATATATACTAGGTACGGCACTGATAGGTACGGCAGAGTATACGACTTTGCAATTGTCATGAGCTTACTGCGTAACTAGATTAGAGACGACGCTGGTGGCGCGATATAGCCTTCGTTGTTGGCGCGCCCATAACTAACAATCATCATCATCATCATCATCATCATCATCATCATCATCATCATCATCATCATCATCATCATCATCATCATCATCATCATCATCAATCATCATCATATCATACATCATCATATCATGCATCATCATCATCATCATCATCATCATCATCATCATCACATCACCATCACATCACCATCACCATCACCATCACCATCACCTCACCATCACCATCACCATCACCATTAACATTCACCATCACCATGCACAACATCACATCACCATCACGATCACCAATCACCATACATCACATCACCATCACCATCACCATCACCATCACCATCACCATCACCATCACCATCACCATCACCAGACGACGCTGGTGTGAGATGTGTCATACAAATCGAGCGTGACTTAACACCCGTGACCCCACACCTCGCTACATTCCGTGGTCTCACGTCCTCTCGTGGTCTCACGTCCTCTCCCGTATGTCCCACGCTACATTCCGTGGTCTCACGTCCTCTCCCGTTATGTCACGCGCTATCATTCCGTCATGGCTGGCTAACAGACGTGTGCGTGTATCCCCAAAACAGATCCCGGGATCTGATCTTCGGGATCTGGATCTCATATCCAGTTAATAACTTGTCGATGGATGCACTGGGATCATATATCGGCCTTAAACATTGGTCGACGGATCCGCCGGAATCAGAGATCGCAAGCACCATTTTATATTTGGATCCACTAGGATTCCAGATCCGCCATTATATAAGTGTGTATTTCCGAAACCCATTTTTTTAGAAACTTCTATTCCTTTTCAATTCGTTGTAAAGGGAACTAGTATGTTCGTATACCTTTAGTGATATTTTGTCAAGACATTACTACAATTATGGCATAATATAGAACACGGTGACGGATCCAAGATTCCTTAGGAGCATATATCCACTGTCATTTCTTATCACGGGATCCTGTGGGATTCAAGATCCGTTGCAAATTTAATCGGAGATCCGCTGTTGTATTTGTCGTATCGTAGGATCCAGTGGGATCTTATATCCGACATTGCGCTTTGTCAAGGAATCATCTGGTATCGTAGATCCTGCTTTGAGATCCATACACAATGCACATTGCACATGTTTGCTGGTCACCGGTATTTGGCTGCAGAACCCGAGGCCATCACCTCATCCGTCCTCGGGCTATAACACGTTGACGTGACAAACCCGTGCTCCTTCGGGTTATAACACCAGACAACCCCGTGCTCCTTCGGGTTATAACACCAGACAACCCCGCACTCCTCGGGTTATAACACCAGACAACCCCGCACTCCTCGGGTTATAACACCAGACACCCTGCGCTTCCTCGGATTATAACACGAGACACGTCATATATCGCCACGCTGTTCAATGGATTATACCCCGAGACTCCTCACTTTGCAAGTTCGGCTTATACCACTCCCTTCTCCGGATCGGATTATACCGTTTCCTGGCCATTGGGTCTTGTGTGTTATGCCATTTCCTTCTCCGGGTCGGATTATACCGTTTCCTGGTCATTGGGTCTGGTCAGTTGCACCGTCCCTGTCCTGCGTGTCTGGTCTGTTGCACTGTCCCTGTCCTGCGGATCTGGGTATACTGTTCCTGCCCCGCGGGTCTGGGTATGCCCGTCCCTGCCCGCGGGTCTGGTATACGTCCTGTCTGGGGTCTGGGTATGTTCTGTCCTGCCGGTCTGGGTATCCGTCTGTCCCGCGGCTGGGTATAGTCTCCTGTCCTGCGGTCTGGGTATATCCGTCCTGTCCCGCGGTCTGGTATACGTCCTGTTGCGGGTCTGGGTATACCGTCCTGCCCGCGGGTCTGGGTATACCGTCCTGTCTGCGGGTCTGGGTAACGTCCTGTCCGGGGTCTGGGTATACCGTTCCTTGAGTCCTGCGGGTTTGGGTATACCGTCCTGTCCTCGGGTCTGTACCGTCCCTGTCCCTGCGGTCTGGTAATACCGTCCCCTGTCTGCGGGTCTGGGTATACCGGTCTGTCCTGCGGTCTTGGGTAACGTCCTGTCCTGCGGGTCTGGGTATACCGTCCATGTCCTGCGGTTCTGGGTACAACCGTCTGTCTGCGGGTCTGGGTCCACCGTCCTGCCGGCGGGTCTGGGTAATACCGTCCCTGTCCTGCGGGTCTGGGTATACGTCCTGTCTGCGGGTTGGGTATACGAGTCCCTCCCGCGGGTCTGGTATATCGTCCTGTCCCGCGGGTTCTGGTATCCGTCCCTGTCTGCGGGTCTGGGTACACGTCCTGTCCTGCGGGTCTGGGTATACGTTTTTCCTGTCCTGCGGGTCTGGTATACTGTCCCCTGTACTGCGGTTCTGGGTACACGTCCCTGTCTGCGGTCTGGGTACACGTCCCTGTCCTGCGGGTCCTGGGTATACTCGTCCCTGTCTGCAGGGGTTTTTTTGTTTTTTTTTTTTGGTTTTGGGGGTCTGGGTATCGTCCCTGTCTGGGTCTGGGTACACGTCTCGCGGGTCTGGGTATACGTCCTGCCGCGGGTCTGGGTATACGTCCCTGTCCCTGCGGGTCTGGGTAACCGTTCCTGTCTGCGGGTCTGGGTATACTGTCCCTGTCCTGCGGTCTGGGTATACGTCCTGTCCTGTCGGGTCTGGGTATGACCGTCCCTCCCGCGGGTCTTGGGTATAATCGTCCCTGTTCCTGCGGGTCTGGGTATACCGTCCTGTCCTGCGGGTTTGGGTATACCGTCCCTGCCGCGTCTGGGTTACGTCCTGTCCCGCGGGTCTGGGTATACCCGTCCTTCCCGCGGGTCTGGGTATACCGTCTGTCTGCGGGTCTGGGTATACGTCGCCTGTCCTGCGGTCTTTGGTATACCGTCTGCCGCGCGGGTCTGGTATACGTCCTGTCCTGCGGGTCTGGGTATATCCGTCTCCTGTCTGCGGTCAGGGGGGGGTGGTATAATCCGTCCCTGTCCTGCTGGCTTTTGGGTATACGTCCTGTCTGCGGGTCTGGTATACCCGTCCTGTCCGCGGTCTGGGTACGTCCCTGTCGCGGGTTTTTCCCCCTGGGGTTTTTAAAAAAATCCGTCCCTGTCCCGCGGGTCTGGGTATACCGTCCCTGTCTGCGGGTGCTGGGTATACGTCCTGTCTGCGGGTCTGGTTATACCGTCCTGCCCCGCGGGTCTGGGTATACGTCCTGTCCCTGGCGGGTTGGGTATACGTCCTGTCCTGGGGTCTGGTATAACGTCCTGTCTGCTGGTCTGGGTATACGCCTGTCCCCGCGGGTCTGGGTATCTCCGTCCCTGTTCCTGCGGGTCTGGGTAACGTCCCTGTCTGCGGGTCTGGGTATACGTTCCCTGTCTGCGGGTCTGGGTATATAACAGTCTGTCCTCGGGTCTGGGTATACCGTCCCTGCCGCGGGTCGGTATACGTCCTGTCCTGCGGGTCGGGTATATCCGTCCTGTCGTGCGGGTCTGGGTACACGTCCGCCGCGTCTGGGTATACCGTCCTGGTCTGCGGGTCTGGGTATCACGTCTGTCCTGGCGGGTCTGGTATACGTCCCTGTCTGCGGGTCTGGGTATACCGTCCTGTCCTGCGGGTCCTGGTATCCTGGTCTGTCTCGGGTCTGGGTATAGCCGTCCCTGTCCTGCTGGGTTGGGTATACGTCCCTGCCACGCGGGTCTGGGTATACGTCCTGCGGGTCTGGGTATACCGTCCCTGTCCTGCTGGTCTGGGTATACCGTCCCTGTCCTGCGGGTCTGGGTATACCGTCCCTGTCCTGCGTTCTGGGTAATACCGTCCTGTCTGGCGGGTCTGGGGTTACCGTCCCTGCGTGCGGGTCTGGTATACGTCGCCTGTCCTGCGGGCTGGTCACCGTCCCTGTCTGGGGTCTGGGTATACCCTGTCCTGCGGGTCTGGGTATATCCGTCCCTGTCTGCGGGTACTGGGTAACCGTCCCTGTCTGCGGTGGTCTGGGTAACCGTCCCTGCCGCGGGTCTGGGTATACCGTCCCTGCCCCGCGGTTGGGTATAACGTCCCTAGCCCCGCGGGTCTGGGGTATACCGTCCCTGTCCCGCGGTCTGGGTATAACGTCCCTGCCCGCGGGTCTGGGTATACCGTCCCTGGGTGGCGTGTCGGTGCTGCTCGTCGCCCCGTCCCTGTCTGGGTATACGTCCCTGTCGGCGTGTCGGTGCGCTCGTCGCCCCGTCCCCTGTCTGGGTCAGATGGGTTATACGTCCTGGTCGGCGTGTCGGTGGCCTGCTCGTTCGCGCCGTCCCTGTCCTGGGTATACCGTCCCTGGTCGGCGTGTCGGTGCTGCTCGTCGCCCCGTCCCTTGTCTGGGTCAGATAGTGTCGCCGCCTGGGACGGTGTCGTCGCCGGTGGTCATCCGTCACAGAGACGGTCATCAGCAGGGCGGGAGTGGCGTCATCATGGCCTCCCGGCCGCGGCATCATCGCGGCTCCTGGCTGCGTCCTGATCGCCTCCTGGCTGCGTCCTGATCGCCTCTCGTCCCCGCCGCCCCGGCCGGCTATCCGTCCTCGTCTCTCGTCCCCGGCCGGCTATCCGTCCATACCGGCTGACTGCGAGGAGCTCGATAACCCCCTCGGCCACCGGTGACGGGATCGATCGGAAGACATCGGTCAGTCACGGCAGTCACTCGGCACTCCGGCCCGAGCCCCGGCTCTGATCATACATAACCCGGCCCGAGCCCCGGCCCCGGTCATACAAAACCCGGCCCGAGCCCCGACCCCGATCACAAGGCCCCGGCCCCGGCCCCGGCCCTGGCCCTGGCCCTGGCCACAGCCCCCGGCCCCCGGGCCCTGTCCCCACGTACGGTTGGTTGTAAGGGTTCGGAGGGGTCAAATTACGGTAGATGCACCATTCGAAAGCTGAGCTCACGCTGAATCCACCGATGTAAAAAATACAAATCCATCGAAGGCCTTTTTATCGACATTTTGTCCGAATTCGCGTCCCTTTCGTTTGACCAGGGCTATCGCGTATGGTATGGCGAAAATCAAGACCAATGACATCTCTAACGATTCGTCATCCTCTGCACGACAAGGTCTCATAGAATGCAGAGGTTTGGTTGGTTGCACTGCTGCATTCAAAGCCAAGCGCTCCCGGTGTGGCACTTAGGTGGCCTCGCCCGCCCGCACTCACCGCGCAAATCGCCTCGCGACAGCGCGCGCCACCGACCCGGCTTAGGGAGGGGGCTCTCGGCCAGTCACGGACAAACGGTGCATCATATTTTGACAAACCTAGCTCTGTTCACTAGCCCAACTATTCAAGGAGATCATGTCAAATTTCCAGCCACCTCCGATCGCTACAAATGGTACTTTTGGACAATTGTATTCACCATATTTGTCCGACGTAGCCTCTGACTAAAAAGCCTCTGACCGCGCCGTGGCCTCTGACGTCACAACGTGTACATGTACACGAGTCTGCAGACTCGAAGTTGGCCAAGCCGGGCCGGCTGCAGCCAGTCAAGTGAGTCCCGGTTAGAGGCATATACGGATGACAAATATGGTGAATACAATTGTCCAAAAGTACCATTTGCAGCAATCGTATGTGGCTGGACTTTTTCAGGATCTCCTTGGATAGCTGAGCTAGTGGACACTGGACAGAGCTATAGGTTTTTCAAGATATGATGCACCGTTTGTCCGTGACTGGCCGAGAGCCCCCTCCCTAAGCCGGGTCGGTGGCGCGCAGTGCTCAGCTCGCGTGTCGCGAGGGCCGATTTTGCGGGCGGGAGTGCGGGCGGGAGGCCACCTAAGTGCCGACACCGGGAGCGCTTGGCTTTGATGCAGCAGTGCAACCAACCAAACCTCTGCATTCTATGAGACCTTGTCGTGCAGAGGATGACGAATCGTTAAAGATGTCATTGATCTTGATTTTCGCCATACCATACGCGATAGCCCTGGCCAAACGAAAGGGGCGCAAAATCGAACAAAATGTCGATTTAAAAAAGGCGCTCGATGGATTGTAAAAAATGTGCATAGCTGGATTCCACGTGAGCTAAGCTTTCGAACGGAGTATTTCCCGATGTTTGACCCCTCCGAACTCTTCCAACTAACCGTGCAGGTGATCGGGTGTCCCGGCGGAGGACGGACGTGCTACAGCCGTGTTGGGACTCGGAACGTCGCGGCGGTTGTCGTCGTTCCCACGGTGATGCTGTCGCCACGGACATGTCTCTGGTGTGGTAAACGAGAGGTCACCGGGTCACTGTCGGGTGAGTGAGAGGCCACGAGTCACTGGCTGGTGAGCGAGAGGTCACCGGGTCACTCTCTGGTGAACGAGAGGTCACCGGCCGCCCGACTGCCGTGTGACTGTGCGCCGGGACAGATCGTGTGGTCGGCTGACCCGTAGATGAGGGACGAGGGGTCGGTCACACGCGGCTTCGGACGGGTCACGCAGCAGTTGGCTGGACACTGGAAGCTCACGGCTCATGCTCATAGAACAGATTGGCTGCGGTTTGCCTGTCCATTAAAAGTTCATTGTCTGATTGGTATAGTTCTGAATTCACTGACGGTTTCCTGGGAAGGCTTGTTCCAGCTACCAGTGGTTTATTGATGAGCTGGAGTACGAAGAATGTCTCCGAATCGTGGGCGCAAATTGACCTTAGTTGTCGGCGCGCCCGAAAACCCCAATAAACAAAATGTCTCCGAATCGCTCAGGACAATATAAAGTACATGTTTTCGGTGGTTTGAAAACAGTGCAATTAATGCGGCAATGCGTTATGTGAACTTCGTGTCATACCTGCTACTTCAGTGCAGCACTGCACTTAAGGAAACTTTTTTTTCCGCCTGACATTCATTCAGCTAATCAGTGGTAACTGATCTGGCTTGCACATTTGAACAAAAATGGATTTATGTCTTACTTTATATGCATTAGTATAGTTAAACTTACTTGCTCCCCTACGCAGAGTTGGTATCAACGCTGCTGATCTTGTTACCTCCCAGTCGTAAAGACGGACACCTGCCAACCTGGCCGAGCCTGCTCCAGTTATGGGTTGAAGTATGCAGAGTGGGCGTACTTCTCCTGAGTGCCGCTTCTACCGCCTTCGCTCCCCTCCCCTCCGCCGCCTCCGCCGCCTCCGTGTCCGGGTGGCGGCTGGAGCGGCCCAGGAAGTGTGTCTGCCCTTGGTACGGGGACACCGACAAGGTAGACACAGCGCAGCGCTCCTGGCAGTGTTACGAAACTCCTCGTCGCGGGAGGTCCCGAAGGAATAGGCTGTGTGTGTCTGTGTTCTGTGCGTGTCTCAGCGGCTTCCCCGGTCAGCGCCCCGTCTTAGCCCCGGCCCCGCCTCCAGTTCCGGCCCCGGCCCCGGCCCAGGCCCTGGCTCCAGCTCAAACCTCGGCCCCGGCCCCGGCCCCGGCCCCGGCCCGGCCCCGGCCCCGACCCCGACCCCGACCCCGACCCCGACCCCGACCCCGACCCCGACCCCGACCCCGACCCCGGCCCCGACCCCGACCCCGGCCCAGGCCCTGGCTCTGGCTCCGACCCTGGCTCTACCTCAAACCTCGGCCCCGGCCCCGGCTACAGCTGCAGCCAGCTTCGCGCCGGGGAAGCCATACGTCTGTCTGGCTTCGGATCTATCACCCTGGCTTCGGACGGTCCTCTGCCGTGAGCCGTCGTCGCCTGAGAACACCGCTTCCTTCAATACGTCTGTCTGGCTTCGGACGGTCCTCGCTTCCTTCATACGTCTGTCTGGCTTCGGACGGTCCTCGGCCGTGAGCCGTCGTCGCCTGAGAACACTGCTTCCTTCAACTCCCACTGTGGTCTCAATATTCAGATATGGAAATCCATTGACGTCACCGAAAACGGTTCTCGAAGCCGATTCCGATATATTGATCGGCTAAAATATTGGTGCATTTGTCGACTTCAGGAGCTGCTGCTAGATCAAGAGAGAGTATTGACAACGAAATTATGAGTTATGACTGGCTGATTTCCACCGCCTGCAATTGACTGCCACTACGACGGAGATGAAAGTGCAAAATTGCTCCGAAACTTTCCAATTCATGTCATGTCTACGTCCCGCCGAGCTCTGCTTGCCTTACTTATTGCAATCATGCCGACTGCTGAGGTTAGCCAGTGACGTGCTCTAAGGAAATTCAGATGCTCTCAAGGCGTGGTTGATAGTAGCTGCGGGTGGAAGCATGAAGTTGTGACGTATTCCTACCGACACACGTGGCCAGCAGCGGGTCTCCTAAACCCGCGCGGCGCCGGAGGGCTCCGCTATCTCGGCTGTGAATCGCTTTAATTTGCGACCATTGTGTGCACGTCGCGGGCTTATCGCGATGGCGGCGGCTTTGCAGAGCACTCCGGCGGATAGGCTGCTGTGCAGCATTCTCACCACGGCAGAAGACGCCATCTATCTGGACCGCCGCCACGCTGGCGCTTCCAACATCCTGAATTAGCGACGGCGTCTCATTGATCTCTGCCATCGGCGGGCACCCCGGCCTGGGGCGGCCACCGGGCGCTTCCCTCCGGCGCGGCCCGGCACTGCTGCCGTCCGCAGGGCACACGAGGAGTGGTTCCGGGCTCTGACGTCCCCTCGCTATCGTCCTCTGTGTGATGACAGCAGTGGCGTACCGAGTATCAGGTTATGACCTGGTCCGACCCGAGGCGCCCATGTAAGCCGTTTGTACCTGATCCTTCACGCAGCCGTTTGTACCTGATATTGTCACGGTGAGGAGCACGCGACGAGTGGACCAAGATGCCCTCTGCCTCGAGCTCCTGCTGGCCGACTGGTCCCGCCTGTACGAAGCCGACTCCATCAGCGACATGTGGAGCGGCTTTCTGGACACCTGGCGCCCCATCATAGACCGGCATATGCCGCTGCGGTCCGTCAAGGTCCGGCATCGGTCTTATCCGTGGCTGGAGGACGAGACTGTCCAGCAGGCCATGGCTGCACGCGACGAGGCACGCATGGACCGAGATCG
>VOPJ01008502.1:0-31458 GCA_014673585.1 Semibalanus balanoides
CTCGAGCGCCGCCCAGTTGCTGAGCGGGTACGTTACCCGGTACATCCCCGTCTTGTTGACGTTGCAGTAGTACCAGACGGGCTCGCCGGCCGCCTCCACCGACACCGCGGCCGTGTTGTTGAGTCTGACGGCGAGCAGGCCGGCGCGGCGGTGTACCCGGCATTTGATCGGCACGTACCACAGCGGCTGCTCGTGGTCCGCAGCCGCTGCTGCTGCCGCTGCTGACCGGTTCTCCAGCATCACAAACGGAGACTGTCGCAGCGTCAGGCGACCCTCGGACAGCACGGCAGTGATCAGTGGGTAGTTCTTCTGCTGCGTCCACGAGTCCATCATGGCCTGTCGGGTGGCGGGTTAAATGTTAGCTGGGTGTGAGCAACACATCAGCCGTTAGCCAGTGAACAAAGGAAGCCGATTGATTTAGAGGAGGGCTAAAGGCACGGGCGTGGAATGTGGAAGGTCATGTTTTAGAGCAATACTGCGGAAAACTAATCTTACGAAGGTTTATGAATCAAGGCTCATTTATCTACCTAGGTAGTTCTTTAAGTTAACCCATGTTGATGACCACAATGACTTGTTGCCCCCTGCCCTGTCCCCATCGCGTTGACAGCAGTTATCGGCCTCGTGTCATGCGGTGCAGCATAACTTCAGGCGTTTACTACTAGTGCCATCTTGGGGTAGGTATATTAGGTAGATATGTCTGCTGTTGATCTTGTCTAAAGCAGTGGTTCTCATCGTTTGATAACACGTAAGCCGTAGGACAGAGCTGAGCACCATCGACCTTAAGCTTGTTTTGATACGTTTCATCATAGGCATAATGTGGTGACAGTGAGACGGAACCTTGGTTAGATGTACCTATATTGTATTATTGTATGTGCAATGTGCATTGTGCAGCATCATCACACGTATCAGATAAATTTATCACTTGGCTGCGCAGTCACCCCCGTAGTCGTTCAAAGGCTCATTACTCCAAGTGGGGTAATTACCCTAGGGCGTCGTTTTCCACAGGCCTGGTAGGGCCTAAGCCCTACCAATGTTCATATGGGCCCATCAATGCCTCTCTGAGCCCTACCAATGTTTTACAGCATTTCCTAAAAGAGATCATACAAATTCTAAAAAAATGTTGCTGTGAAAAATGTATGGCATGAACCATGTGTGGTAATTTATGAGAAATAACTATATTTCTCTGCAAAAGTTGAGTTCATACTTGAAATCGACAGACAAGACCAAAATCGAATGTAAAATCATTACATTTTGCATATCAACATCCCTACCGAAAAATATTTCATGTTAAAGTTGAAAGCGTTCCACGCTTATAACGGTCAGTAGGTAGGTACTCAGCACGTACTTGGTAGCGATTAACGAATTCATTGTTCAAGTTAAAATTAGCCCATGTCTACGCATTGCTATTTGTAATGAATATATACCATATGTTTCATGCACTCTATCTTTTGCGAATATACACCAAACTTCTATGAACAATCAACAAACATTTTAAAAAGTGCATTGAAATCGGCAGTTGGCCCTGGACCCTGGACGACGACATATTAGTGTTCTTGATTCATTTTGTTTTCGAAATAAATTTGATATTTTTCTAAGAATTTGCAACAAACAGGCCTATTCGATACACAGCGTTCGGTAAATTATCTTGACCCCCTATGACGACGTATTTAGTGTAAGACGTAAGTGCGATTTGGTGAGAGGTAGTTCAACGATTGTATTCAACGTTGACCAGATTTAAACAAAGCCGTCAGATACGTCTTGCTCCCAATAGTGGTAGGAAAACATCAATCATAAACTTTGAAAGAAGTAGTTCTTGTTTTTTGAATTTGTTCGAAATTATTTTTGAAATGTAAAGAGTTGTGATCTTATTTGTAAATTGAGGATCGATAAATTTAAAACAATACATGTTGCATAGCATAACGCAGTACAATACCTCAAAAGGCCATTATTTCTGTTTAAAATACCTCAACATATGACATTAAAACTTATAATAATAAGCTTACGATATGATACGCTGGAAAGCGATCGTCGATCTCTGTCAGTACATTACATTTGGCCCGTCCAGCTCAAGCATCGCTAACAGAGATCAAAAGGCCCATGAGGCTGCACCCATCTAAGGGGTGTAGCTTGCACCCGTCGGCCGTCGGGGTCGCTGACTTAGTCGACACTCCATGGCAGTAAACTGCACGTGATCTGCAAACTGGAGCCTGCGTCACCAACTATTTGGCCAGGGCAGCTTGTTGAATGTCTTTCCTCGCCCCTCGGAATTCACTTTTGGGCACATGGCAAGTGCCACGTACCTACCACGTGCGACGCCAAATGATACAACACCGGAAAGCAGACGGTTAGCTCTGTTATCACACCAAATTTGTTTGTCCAACTCAACAAAGGCCGCGAAAAGACGACCGAAAGTGCATGTGGTTGCACCCCGCTCGCGAGTGTAGTTTGCACGGTGCACCCCGTACAGCTTGAGTCCCCAGGAAGGCACATCAGCGTTGTACCGCGCACGAGGTCTACGAGTATGCCTTCACTTGTCTTAACAGTGTCATCTTGGCACATGTTCCGAATACGTGCTACATATGTTTTCTTATCCGTCTTTGGTGGCGTCGATTCTATGAGATCCCCCGATAGTGGGCGCATGCGTCAACATGACGCACGCACGGAATCTGCAACGGCCAAGCAGCACTCTGCACTGCCCGAATATCCCGCGTCCGAATATCCCGAACGGAGACGTCAAGACACTGTGAACACAAATATCGCAAACACCATGGCGAGCTTTGCCGGGTTGTAAATATGCCAATATAATGCTGTCAAATTACCGAACTCTGCAAACTTCTTGTTTGAGTGGTGGAAGGTGCAATAGTTGTGGAGTACACTATAACCACTGTTCGAACAACTGGACAAAATTACACGCTAAAAGCAGCCAGCGTTCTCGATTGAGAACTTACCTTAATATCAGGCACCTGCTGTCTGGTCTCCTCTGGGCTGGCCTCACTAGCCTCCTGCCCAGCCTCCTGGATGGCGGCCCACAGGTCGTCGGTCTGTGCGTTACCCAGCATGTGGCGGGTCAGGTACTTGTTGAGGCCGGCCTTGAACACCGGCTGGCCCAGTTCCTTCATCAGCATGTACAGGATAGCCGCTCCCTGCAAGGTCAGTGATCAGAGGAGTACGGTGCCAGGTGCAGGTTCATACGACGTACGGGTAAACTAAGAATATGGTGCTGTTAAAGGGACACCGCCTTTTCCGGATGATATCGCAAAAACAGACTTAAACAAGTCATAGGGACTACTTATGATTTTTAATCGTCATCAAAGGCTTGCCCAACCAGCGCAAATACAAAAAAAAATCATCAGAATCTAAAAGTTTGCGATTTCTACTCACCACTGAATATATTGCAGCGATTGAGGACCATATTCAGCGCAGTTGAGAAATTTACCTCTTGTGTTGTTTACACAAGTGAGATGCCTGTGTAGGGAGTACCTGAATACCTACTAAGTTAACGTTGTTCACTACACAGCTGTTGTTGACTAAATACTAGTTCAGTACCTTATGTTCGCCGCGGTTCGCCAGTCACATGAGGCAAAAACAAATGTTAACAATGTTAGCAATTCGATATGAAAAACTCGGTCGGAAAAACTTCGTTAATGATAGGAAATCAAAATCCCTTCGGAAAAGTCAAAATACCGTCAAAATTTATATTTTCCCTTTACAATTTTATTTTGTATTGAAGCCTTTTATTTAACTTAAATCAAAATATGAAATGTTTTCTGACATTACACATTTCGGCACAATGCTTAAGCCAACATCACCATTTACAATTGTTGCACAACGCTGCAATTAATTGATTTTAGTACGTAGTGATGAGCGGACTCGTCACGGTTATTGGCTGGAAGAATGATGAACTTTGAACGAAGACATTAGGCGATTGGGCGCAAATAAAAAACGATTGTGTGATGAACTTGTTTTAGCTCGTTGTGATTAACCCTATTCCCTGCGGGCGGCCAGAATTACGTTAACCTGCGGGGGGCAGATTCTGCGCCCCCAGAGATCTGAGACCAGCTACGGCTGATTCCGATGGGACGAGACACCATTCGATCTAGTCGGTGACGAAATCTTTCTTTGGACCACCGAAATTCTCTTTTTTGTATAGAGAAAATGGGGGGGCGGTGGGGCAGGGGGGCAGAAAAGTCGAAAGATTGGGTGTTTTGTTTGAGAACGCGTCTTTAGTGGCTGTGATGTCGACGATTTTACATGCAAACACTTGTTTTGAGCTTCCGAGTGTCCCTGTTTTTCAATGTGTAGAAGGACAAGAAAAAGGCGTACTCGAAGGGTATAAAATTTTTGATTTTCTTTAATAAAAAAGCCAGTGTGCTTTTCCTTGATGTTAGGGACGTTCAGGAAACGTCAATGTTGGGAGTTTGTTGCCTGAATTTGTTAAATGTAAACAAATTGTGCATAGGCCGGTTTCAAGGTAATACAACTGTGGGGGGCACCAATGTGCGGAACGACTTTTATCAATATTGCTTTTTGAAATTGGGCCTAACGTTGACGTAGAATCGCCCATTTCATGGTACCCTGAGTGCGCCTCTGCCCCCAAATATGTAATAAATCCATGATGTATATGTTAATAATACATTGAAATTAGTTTCCTGACGCTTTTATTCCACCGCAAACTACGAAGGAAGTATGCGCCGCACACCTGCATTCGTAACGACCTCCCAAAACCATGACCCTGGAGCCGCCTCTGGTGGATTTTTTTTTTTTTTTTTACCATAATCGCCGACGGAACAAGCCATTTACAAGCGAAGTCACTCAGATAAAACCATATATGTTCAAAATTTGCATTGAACACGCATCATTCATATTTAGGAAAATCCCAAAAGTTTCAAGACGATAGACGTAACGGTTCAGAAGCAGCGGGCGAAAAACTACCGGGGGTAGAATCTGCCCCCCGCAGGGAATAGGGTTAACACAACGAGCGGACTTCATAATTTACAATTGTTGCACAACGCTGCAATTAATTGACTTTGGTACGTAGTGATGAGCGGACTCGTCAGGGTTATTAGCTGGAAGAATGCTGAACTTTGAACGAAGACATTGGGCGATTGGGCGCAAATAAAAAACGATTGTGTGATTAACTTGTTTTAGCTCGTTGTGTTAATCAAATCCGATCGCTTTTTAATACATCGAATTTTGCATTTAACAGACAGTGTCCCGTCTAATCTAACCGGAATATCTCTAATGATCAGAAAACACAAATATTATAACTTTTAGTCCAATTTTGTCTTGTTTCGTGAAAAACTGGATACCAAAATCTGCCTCCTCGCTTGTTCAGTGTTATTATATTTATAGACCAATCCAGCGCAGATGTGAAAATATGTCACTCTTTGCTAAAAGAAGAGCGAGGCGGGAGCACCAGCGTACATACCTTGCTGTAGGAGATGGCGTCGAAGATGGACTCGATCTCGTCGGGGTCAGTGACCTCCATTGAGATCGGATGTGAGTCGTGCAGGCTGTCCAGCGACAGCGCAGTCAGGGTCGCCTTCAGCATAAACTGGCGACAAATACACACACACACATAGACAACACTGTTCATCCTTTACAGCGCAGTTAGGGTCGCCTTCAGCATAAACTGGCGACAAATACACACAAACACATAGACAACACTGTTGTGTCCAGCGACAGCGCAGTCAGGGTCGCCTTCAGCATAAACTGGCGACAAATACACACACATAGACAACACTGTTAATCCTTTACATGTTGTCAACTGTCCAGGATCAACGATTTGGTAGCTTTGCCATGCAACAAGTGAATCAGCCTATAAGATAGGGGTCAAACAAGTGCTTAAATGATACCGGGTATCGACTGCACCCTCGATAAATGATTATTTTATGCCCAACTACGCCGATAAGTATTTTGTTAATTCGAGAGCAGGCATTAAGCTACAACTTCGCAATTACGTTGTAGCTGCTTACCTGTTGTCCCATGTGGTACTCGGGCCTGGCGTTGCCTGCGCCGATAAACTCCATCAGAGTGGCGAATCCTTCGTTCAGCCAGAGGTCATTCCACCAGCGCATCGTCACCAGGTTACCGAACCACTGTGGGTTACCAACAGTCAGGTTACCGAACCACTGTGGGTTACCAACAGTCAGGTTACCGAACCACTTTAGACACAACAGACAGGTTACCGAAACACTGTAGCCACAACATGACAGGTTACCGAGCCAATTCAATCAGGACGGCTAGGCTGTGGAACATGTATATAATCAAGTATCAACAGTCAGAACGGTCGGCTGACATGGCGACTGCGAATACCTTCTTGTCGTTTCCGATACTATATGGTAACCTTGGAACTAGACCAAGCACTTCCGCCCATAAATTTGTAAGAGGGGCCCTCGAATATTGTTTGTATATATATTTGTATGGTTTGTGGGACCGAGGAGTGTCGACCCACCTGATGGGCCAGCTCGTGTGCCACCACCTGAGTGACCCACTCCTTGAGCTGGCTGCTGGAGCTGCTGGAGTCGTACAACAGACTGGTGAGTCGGAACGTGGACAGGCCCCAGTTCTCCATGGCGCCGGCAGCGAAGTCAGGGATGGCCACCAGGTCTGACAGCGGGGAGACGGCGGTGAAAGCCAGAGTCAGTCACCAATGGAGGCGCGGTGACTCATCATCATGTGGACGCGTGTATCCAATCTCTGACCAAGATATACTCGTACTCGATACTCGTATTCATTTCACACTATACTCGTATTCGATGTTTAAGGCAACGCAGTTCATCCAGTGTACGTTCACACTTAACATGGGCTCATATCAATCATAAAGGCCTTTTGCCTTTATAATATGTTAAAAATTAATGCTTGAGGCTAGTTGCATCTGCTCTGCTCCTTTCAGTCGTATCTGACTTGTAATGAGCGGACTTGTAACGACTCAAATTTGTTTGAGTCGACTCAAGTTTGACTCGAAGAGAGACTCAGCCGAAGAACTGACTAGACTCTTGACTCAAGAGCTGTTGATAACAAAAAATGTAATCGTCTCGATTCTCGACTCAAGAGCATTTTTTAATTTCATCGACTCGACTCACGACTCATCCACAAAATGCCCAACTCATGAGTCGATTCATAACTCAACTCTGAGTCGGTTACAAGTCTGATAATAAGGCACTCGGGATGACGATTATTTCCACTCTGTGGCTGTTACCGATTTTCGGCAGCTGGTAGGGTATGCCGAAGTAGTCTGTGTAGAAGTCGAGACAGCTGACGGCCACTTCCACGGCGAACTGGCCCTGCTGGACGAGGTGAGGTGGCGCCCACACCGACACCAGGACATCTGCCAGAGAGCGAACCGAACCACTCTGATCATCCAGAATACAGACCTCGCTGTGGCACAGACAACGGGATGTTACCCAGCATCCCGGCTGCAATGATATAGATAAAATGTCGCGCGCTATGCAAGCTGAATTGCTGCAGACATCACAGAGCCTGATCAGTTGTCAGTTTTTAGTTTTTAGATTCTGATCAGCTGTGGGATTTGTGCACCATTAACAAGAACACGTGTTATTAACGTGCTATTTTGCTTCAAGTAACAAAAGAGTCGGACTCGGTACGAAGTAACACGTGCGAGTAGGTACTGCGCGCAAGTAACACAACTTTTTAGTCGTTAAGAGTTCATGCCAGTTTCATCCTAGCTTGAGAAGCCTTTCCCTAAACGTTGGCTCACTCACCGCCAGCGGTGGTGTCGGATATGTGTGCGTAGTCGCTGACAATGAACGCCACAAGGTATGTCGACATGCGTACCGACTCGAAGAAATCATCACGTTTCTGTAAAATGCGTGAAAAGTTACTGAAATAAAACTATCATAAAGGAATGTAATATACATAATTTAACAAATACGCAGCTCAATTTTTAGCCACCCCAAAAATGGACACTCATTGAAAATCAACGTTTTTTATATATCTCAAAGAACTTCTAATGTGCACCTTGCAGATAATAAACACATATAGGCGATCCCTCCGAGTAGACCCAATGCTGCGTGTTTCCCGAGAAAAACCCGGTTATACTCACGATGCCTGCGCCCAGATAGAAGCCGAGGTCCTCCGTCTTTCGGCGTGGTGTGTTGAAGAGCGCATTGTGACTCTCGTGACGCAGCATGGCCAGCTGGAAGGTGGCCTTCAGCTGCGGCTCGTCAAAACACGGGAACGCCGCGCGCGCTGCGTTCGGCTCAAACTGTGTCGTCGCCAGGAACCTGCCGCCACGGGGACGAATATGTCAACGGATGTGTTGAATAAGTGCACCACGACGCAGCGGAATACTACTGGTTAACCTACATACGGTAGCTTGGAGTTTCCATCTGATCAGTTCCACTCAGTTTCAATCGCAAACTTAGTATCCAAAAGACACATACAAACTTCGCTTCCGCGAACGCATGATGCTGACAGGAGAGGTTGAATATTTACGAAGAATGCTTACAAGGAATACACACAATGCATGATCGTTTATGTAGTTTACCGTGGAAATATGCTGTAGATAGTTCAAACGGAATACATACTGAATGTTCACCTTTTGGACCCATTAGCTGTGGTGTAGTGACTGAGATAGAAGCCTTCCAGGGCTTCCTTCAGCGTATAGTTAAACTCAAACGAGAGAGTGTAGTTGAGTCCCAGCTTGAGGGAATCGTTGAGAGCAATGTACATCTGAAACACATGCGGATTTGAGCAGGCGTGCAATAGGTGTGTTTCACATTGACTGTGAATATGGTGAACACGGGATCATGCATTACCGATGCCAGACAAAAATATACCCCATATATGCCATCAGTGATCAGAAATAGAGCTAACATGACAACCGAAGAGCTCACAAGAGTCAATTTATTCGTAAGGCTCGTTATGCGTCAAGTACAAAAAACTCGGTCACCTTATCGTTGACCTTATATATATTGATTAACACAACACAAGCCGAAGGACGCTGAACTGAACAAAAAACAACAACATAAACTAACTTTACATATGCACTCAACACACAATGCAAAGGTCATTCAGTATAGAGTCTTCGTCATTTTGTCCTAATAACCGCTGGTTATCCGATTCATCGCGTCTGCCCGCAGCAGGGGGAGGGGCAGGGAGAGAGACATTTGACCCCCCTAACCTGGTCCCGCTCCGGGTAGAGCAGGAGGCGCGTTATGGACATGTTGACGGTGTCGTCAGACTTGGTGAGCTCCTTCTTCGTGATGGTCATGTTACGCATGTGCAGCACGATGAAGTCGGTCTCCTCAGCGACCGATAGTTCGATTTTGATCATGCCTGAAAGAACAATGATTAATTGAACGGCTGACGATAGATACCAAATAGTTTATCATCAGACAACACAAAAATAAGCGTTGACTCGTTGAAGCAAAACGGTTACGGGACCACTAAGGTTTATCAAAAGCGTTTAGCACTTGCATGTCGTATTTCGCCTTGTTCTCCAAATGCTGGCCGTCAACGAACTTACAACGGACATCAGCACATCCGGACCGACCATCGAATTTCGGTCACAGACTCACGGCCATCCCACAGGAGTCGCAACTCGCACCAACCCATCACCAATACAGGCCAGTGCCTACCACTCACCGACCACGCCGAACGTCGTCAGGTTGGGGTGCATCAGCATCTCGTAGCGGTGCGGGACTAGCGTGTCCGGCAGTCGCACGCTGTCCCAGGGGAAGATCTGGCCGTCCGGAGTAGTTAGCGGGGTCACCACCGGAGGCGCCACTGTCGTCGTCCCAACAACACTAGTGTTGGGAATACACACTGCCCGCGGGGTATGGCACAGGTCAGATGAGTAAGGGGAGGAATAGGTATATGAGCTCAGATAGAGCGGATCGCAGCCTGGCATGAGTTAGTCAGTGGTCGCGCGAGTTGTTGCGTTAATCCTGTATAGATGTCAATGTTTATCCTGTCAATCCTGTGCCAATCCTGTATCCCAGCCATCCCAGTCCAACGCCTGTTTGACAGACTGAGCTGTCGCGACACTAACGTCACACATATTTTAAAGACCGAGGGCTCTCTGGTCAAAGTTGACTCACGAACCAACAAGACGGCAGGGGCAATAATGCGTTTGCTAAATATGCTTACGACTGTGATTATAACAGTGGAAATCCCAAGTAGAAAGGTTTTACACAATTTTGTATTGTTAGTTCGGAAGCCGGTTAATTATTTGACAGAATGAGCTACATAAAACATTAATACATTTTATGGACTATGTCGGCTCTAAATACGTGCGCAATAGGTGTAACCATAGATAACAGGAGACCATAGGTAACACAGCTATAGATAACAGGAGATAACAGGAGATACAAATCAGATAGATATCAGGAGACATAGATAACAGGTCTCCTTTTATATACATATATTGTATTGTACAACAGTTTGAAATAAGGCATGACCAAGCTCTGAGCATTTCTTCATTATATGAATTGGTTGTCAAATTTTATCAGTTGATGAAATTTGACTTTAAATATAATTAGGTTGTAAGGCATTATATATTTATAAATAAATGCGCATATTTGGTATACGACGGTATAATTACGGCGATATCTTTGTGGAAGAATATTTTCAAATGATGGTGAATGACTAAATCTGATGCTTTCGAAGGGCTGCTTGCAAAACATTGAAAACATTACCATACGTTCGATGTGCGACAGTGAGATATTCCCACCTGGCCTGGCGAATGCGGCGATCAGGGCGATCACCAGTATACCGAGGAACACCAGGACCATGATGACGGCGGCCTTCTTCTGGGAGCACACGATCACGTTCTTGCCTTCATACTCTTGTCTGCTGTACGGCGCCCTCTCCCCTGCAAGCAGACACGAACTGACTTCACAAGCACTCCGACTGCAGACTTCAGAGAGAATGCCGACAAAGCGGAGTGTAGAAGAAGTAGAAGTGACCTCAGTCTAAACGAGCACACAGACCCGTAAACACTTGTCCGCTACACTTGTGGTACTTATTCAGCTGATTCATATGCCACATGTTGACCTTACGTCTATTGATATAAGTGCAGATATGTGTTCGTGTATATAGCGGCTTTTGGGCTACCGAAAACGAAGCTGTAATGTAAATGCATGTTTAGTAAATGCATGTTGATTGCATTGTATTGTATAACTATTACCCGCCTCTTGTTTTGCCAAGATGTCAATGTCATAACATATGTGTCATATGTCATAACATAGGTAGCTGTGTCAGATAAAATATTAATATTTAAATGGAACAGTTAAATGAACATAGACACTTAATGAACATTTATGTTAGCCGTTTTCACGATGGATTATTTTGCGCGAAATGTTGTAAAATGTTAAAATGTTTTAAAATGTTTTAGTAGTAGCCGTTTACACGATTGACTAATTTGCGAAAAATAATGTGTTAACCCTCGCCCTACGGGACCGTAGGCGAGGGTTAAACATTTCTCGCAAACTAGTCCATCGTGAAAACGGCGACTGCTAAGACATTTTAAAACGTTTTATAATGTTTTAAAATATTGCACACAAAATGATCCATCGTGAAAACGGCTATTGTCACTAAGGCAATTATTTATTCGATCATCAAAATTGTCAAGCATGTTCAATCTGAAACGTCACGGAGTACGTTTAGCCTAATCAGACTTGTGTATCGTTTTGTTTGATTGTTCATATTTTCAGGTGTGTACATGCTTACTATCATACTATGTAGATAGATAGGCTTGCACCGGTGCTGCTTAGACCGAGGTTATAAAGAGAAGGTAATATTCTCAAATGATAAATTACTAAAAATTGTATCAATTTCATAGCAAACTTTGTCTAAACCAATATTTTCGTAACTTAAAAGCGACACATATCATCGAAGGTAACCAATTTTACACGTGACTTTCGTTTAAGGAACATATATTTACACTGAAAAAACGGTTTGAACGCCGAGACGCCGGGAGCTACTTCTACGAATAACGTAAGAAAAGTGGAATGTTTGAGCATCAGTAAACGAGATTATGGGAGCTGCCTTTTAGGCGTCTGCAGGTTCTCCGCAGGCTCTCAATAATGAGAAGGGAGGAACCGTAACTAGAGACGGTTGGGGGAGTATGCCTTAAACGTTTTCATATTATTAGTTTAACCAACTTATCATATGAGTAATGTTAGGTCGTCTCAAAATTCGAAATTTATATCCGGAGCGGGAATTTGGTAAACCCGGTGCCCCGTTTGCGAGGCGAGTGTGTTTACCCAACTGAGCTACCAACCGCTGAGAATACGATGACCGTATTGACATAGTCATTGTAGAACAGACCTATCGCATACCCGCGCATAGAGAAGTGTGCGGTTAGTCAATTGAATAATATAGATCAATGTGGAGGCCGGCTCTTCCTCAAGTTAAGAGTATGAATAATTTTTGAGTTGCGTGCGGCTTATCAAATGCTGCGTTGCGAGGCCTCTCCTCATGCAAACGAACAATATATTTCTCAAGCGTTTATTTTAGGACCCGCAAGTCTTTCAAGGGGGGAGGATGAGGCGGTGAATAGTGCTTCAACGAGTGGTTTAAGGAACATATATTTATCTTTCTAGTAGAGCGTTACTTTCCAATGGGTCTGCAGTGCAGGAATATTCATATCTTTGCACTCTACTGAGATGCAAAGATAACAACATTTACGTTTAATACACGTTCAATGAGAATGTGAAATATTAGCCGATTTTCACGAATGTGCTTATTTTGCGCGAAATTGGTTATCGACAATTGGCCATCCCGTAATGCAAAAAGGTGTAGTAGCCGTCTTCACGATGAACTGATTTGCGAGAAATGTTTCAACCCTCGCCCCTTACGGTCCCGTAGGGCGAGGGTTAAAACATTTTTTCGCAAATTTGTTCATCGTGAAAGCGTCTTCTACTAAAACATTTTAAAATGTTTAAAACATTTCGCGCAAAATAATCCATCGTGAAAATGGCTATTGTCATCTTTGCATTCCTCTGCAATGATTGCATCCTCTTCCCTCCCGTGAGTCCCGACGACAAATCAAGTAAGATATTTTCGGTGTCGGCTTTAATATTTGCCTCTTGGTCCCTTGGACGACAAGAAGCAAATACCGCGTGACTTTCCTCTTGAATTAAAAATTAACCTAACATACCAACTACCAAATACAATTGAGTAGATTGTAAGGATGGACTGAATCAACCTCTACGGAGAAAGATATATAATTATTCATGTCTCCCTCGTGGAAGATAGGAAATATTTTCCGCGCGTGTTACTGAAAACCTCGCTCCTTCATCGCTCGGTTGTTCAGCCACACGCTTGAAAAATATATTATATATCTTTATCTTTCACTCGGAACCATGAATAATCCTCTACATCTCATCCATTCAAATGTGGTTTCTATGAAGATGTGTAGCGTCTCAAGTCATTTTCGAGTATGGAGAACAACTTGGCTATCTCAACTCAAAGCCCCATGTTAAAGGTGAATACATAATTAAATAATAATATCAGTCCAAAATCGAGACTGGGAGAGACTAGATACAACTCCAATCGCTGACTTCTAGCTAATTTGTCTTGAATAGACGCCAATGGTATAAGTTATAACGTAAGACTCGGGGAAGAGGTTTGAAACAACACAGTAAAACGAGAATATGCGACATGAAAACATACGTTTCAGTTAGAGTATCGAGTCGCACAATGCTGACACTGTATATCCTGGGCCTAGCCCCCCACAGCCATGCATCACCAGCCACAGCCGCCACAGCCACTCCCTGACATGTCCAATAGTCAAAATCCTCACGGCTAGGCACGTTGCCAGCCGTTGAGGATTTTTTTGTAAATTCATATTATTTGTTGTTTTTCAGTCTACTGTTATGGCAATATGTCAAGGCTTCTTTTAACCATGATTGGTTTGATAAGATTGATGCAAAACAAAGTCCCAGGTAGACTATGCAGCCACAGCCGTAGCCACAGTCATGATCTAGATATTTTCCACTCCGGCCCACCCCATTAGCCATGGGGTCCGGCCGGTCATGGGGATAGCCGCCCCATGTATAACTCTAGTTTCAGTACCTCATCCCCGTGATTGCAAAAATCAATTTTGCTAGGTATTATCGTGATTCTGATGCTTAAATCGTGTATAAAACGATATTCTGAGCAACATTCTTAGCGAAATTATTCAGACGGAGTGAGTGAGAACGCAAAGCGTTCGAACGAACGTACCTAGTCTTACAGATGGGACAAAATCTGTCTTCATCTTGCTTGCGTGCACGGGTTTCAGGGACAAATCCCGTTCCACTGCACTGATTATGCAAAAGTATACACTGATAATTTGTCGTAAATCAATACATGGTATTCTTTATAGTATATAATCGAGGATTATAGGCTCGATTATAGGCTATGTGAAAATATTTAACACAACTAAAGAAACTTTTAACACACATAGATAAACAAAAATAAATAACGGCTGCACGTGAGTTGATTTATAATTAATATTCGCAACGATCTTGTAAGAAGCAGAAATACAAATATTTGAAAGCTACAGAAAGGTGCAAATTGTTTTACTAATGGTGACGAATACCTAATTAGAGCAACTATTGTGGTAGCTCTCAAAGCGTTGTATTTCCCTGCATCTTCAACGAGTACGCCATACTGATAACAAGTAGAGAAAGTTCGCAACAGCGAGCATTGTGCCTACCAGTAACGGCTTTGTGCATGACCGTATAATATGGAGTAAGTGATGAATTTCATCGATGTCGGTGGTGGTAGCTGACACAAAACGATGATGCTTAAAGTTGTTAACAGCAATGGCTGCTCTCATTTGACTCTGTCAGGATGCAAACAGTTAATTGTTGCGTTTGCCGTTTGATTTTTGATTGGTGGATTTTACTTTCCAGAAACGTTATATTTGCATATTTAGTGAAATTAACTTGAGTAACACATTTTGCGATGTCCATTGAATTATGTGAATGTCATAGTTTGCAACAGCCATTTAATTTGTCCCCCTCAAACTTGATTTTTTCCAAATTTTTTAAACGCCCACCAGTGAACAGGGGTGGGTGCCCAGTGCCCACCAGTGAAAACCTGTTCACTGATGGATCTTCCTTCCGGAAAACCTCAAATTTTCGACAGTGAATGCAGGAGATATACTGGTTAGGCTGATTAACTCCACAAAGGGCTTCACGGCCAGGACCAAGGAAATCCTCACGCTTTATGAGGACCCTCTCTCGTTAGAGCATTCAATGCTGAGTGTTTTGTGCTATGCTGGAATGTTCCAAGCCCCAAGGACAATATTTTCAAGAATAATATTTTTCAAGAATAATAAGACAATATTTTCGTCAGAGAATACCATTTTATATCATGCAAATTAGTTTGTCTTGGGGGCAGGACCCCCGGTATTAGCCCCAGATTGGCTGCGTCCCTGAGCACATGTTAATAACGATCTTAACCCTTCATCTTCTTTACTATCTGCTGTTTTTCGATGTTATTTCAGTTAGGCTTCACCCACTATGTTCCCACTATGTTTGATTGTTTATTGAATGTACACAAAAGTAAAAAGCGAACAGATATGTCAATTGTCAAGGAAAGGTGCAAAAGCACTTAAAGCGCTTATATCGCGGCACCATTTCCCGACTCACGCACAAGCACACATACACTCGACTCACACACAACCCCCACGCTTGTCTCGTGCGTAGGGGTGTTGTGTGAAATGTTTTATTTTGACTGCGCTAAAAAATAATGTAGAAGGATGATATTTTACGTTTGAATGAATAGCATCAATGTAAGCATATTCACAAACCTATAATTATAAATTATTCATAGATACCAAAACTAATGGATGTCATTACATTACCTGTCACGTTGCCCCATACCATCCCACCTGAATGGCTTACTGTACACTACAGTGTACTGTGACGGCGTATTACCACTGGTGACGTCATTGGCCCAAAGTTCTGTTCCACATAGGGCTAAATGAACGACATTGAAGCCCGTCGTCAGAAAAGTGCGCTTTTGTCTGGTCAGCTATTGCCCCATCCGCATAACCGAGCACATCCCTCGATACACGGGCATCTGATAACCGCAGAGGACTATTATGGCTCGTGCTATCCTCTCTCTCCCCCCTGCACCTCCCGTGTCCCCGCCGCTGCTGTGTACTGCACTGTACCGGACGCTCCATACAACGCTGAAGGTCGCCAATTCACCCCCCCCCCTCCCTCCCGCCTGCTCCCCCCTCCCCCTCCCGCCTCGAAGGTCAGGACGTTCAATACGACGAGCTGTACCATTGCCCGATGCCGTGCCATTCAACTACACCAAAACGGTCAAAACCCGCACCCCAGAGCCACCCAGCATCCGCGGACACCAGCCATCCCGTCGTATCCTAGTACCGCACGACAACCAGGGAGAAGGTACATCGTACCACGTCGATTCATGTCATTGCGAGTGGCGGGCCGGCGCCGCGAACGGAGAAGGGAACAAAAGTGTCCGCCACACCGCGCCAGCCGAGGGACCAACGTGTCACTCAGAGGGGAGCAGTGCTGTAGATCATCCTCAGAAGTCACCCGTTCCTGAGGACTTCACCGCCGTGCTTTCTGCGAGGACTGGCGTGGTCTGCACTGTTATCCGAGAAAGACTGCACTGGTGTACTGAGCATGTCACCGTTATGATATGAAGAACTGGCCACCTGTTGTCCTCAGCTGCACGTTGATACCTCAGGCTGCAGCTGTGTCCTCGTGCTGTACTGTTCTCAGCTGCAATGTCTAGTCCCATCAGCGTCACATACCGGTCCTCGGCTGTCACAACTACCGCTCCTCGAGCTGTACAGTTGTCCTCAAGCGTCACAGTTTCCTCGTGTCATTTTGGTCACCTCAGCTTGTCACTACGTCCTCAGCTGTCACGTGACCGCATGGGCCGTCAACTGGTCACTGTTGTACCTCAAACTTCAACTAACGCTCTCAGCTATGCACGTAACGACATCCATCAGCTAGTTTCAGCGGTTTCCCTAGCCAAATCAATGCATGAATTCACTGCTTCGCTCACTGCTTGGCTCTGCGCCCTGTTGTCTGCGCTCGCCGCGTGTCTGGCCTGGCCGAGTGTTGCTGCGCAGTACAGACAGGCTGCGCAGCATCGGCCTCACATAGAGAGCGGCGGGGCGGGGCGAGGCGGTCAGATCGATCTCAGACCAGGACCGACGGCGAGCGACCCCTCCCCTCCCCCTCCTCTGGCGCCTCTGTCCTGTACCGAGCGGGGAGTGCGACCAAAGCTGCACCCCGGTCTAGGCAGCGAGTCAATCACACCAGCGCAGAACTATAGGATACATCGGAGGTAGGGCCCAAGAGTATCGCCATGATAAAGCAGAAATTTCAAATTTTCCTGAATAAATACAAATTGAACCCGCCAGTCCCATATATGGTCAGTTAGTCTGAAGCCAGATTCGTCAAGGAATGAACTCTGGATGTGCTGCCGAGATACTATTTCGGTGGCCCGGAGCAAGATAGCGAACTCAACACAAAATTTAGTGTGGTAATTGATAGAGGTCATGTGCATGTGCAACGACACATAAACGGGTGATACAGACACAAGTGCTTCCCTGGGCGAACGCTTGCTAAACTGCTTGTTAACGAAGCTCTTAACCAAGTGGAAAATGACACATTTCGACCTGCTTCGAGTGCTAAGTGAAGGTTATTTCCTCCGTAATTCAACCCTTCAATTCAGAAATATAATTATTTATATGTATACTAATATATAGCTTCTTACTTCTCACAACACTTTCTTCGGTTATTGGACTTAAAGGCAATAGTTCACCTTGTATTCATTTTTCAAAACACTATTTTTTATAGTTTGAAATAACTACTTCTTTTCATATTTAAAAATTGACATACATCGCGCGATTCAGGACAAAGGACGAACATTATTGCAGTTTATCAAAAACTAATATGCGTACTGTTGCAAACGTCAAACGAAGAATCAAATGGCTCAAGCCAATCAGAATTCAAAGGTACTTCGCGTAAGATTACTGTTATAGCTACCCAAAGCCCACACATTCATTGACGATTCATTATGTTTATGGGCCCAACATTCCATTCAGAACAAAAAGTCAGAAAATGATTCGGCTGGAGAGCCTAGTTCATCTCCAGAAACTTGCAGTAATAGTGTTTTTTCAACACGGGCTACAAAACTGCTATCTCAGTTCAAAACCCATGTTGAAGGTGAACTATTTCCTTTAACAGTGTGTTATTGTGTTACAAAACTGTGAAGGAGTCATTAGAGCGTCTATCTACGGCTATCCTAAGTAAATCGGCTCAGAATGTTGACAAAAAGAAGGAAGGAGGCGTCTCCTCTTGCATTCAAGATCGCTTGACCAATCTTGCATTGGTCGATTGTATACCTCGGTAAAAATACTAATTTGACGTTTTAATCATATCAATCAATTAGAGATTTAAATTCACTTTTTATAAATGCCATACAACACAGGTCACAAGTCACAACTGCACGCCAGGCACGCGGTATAAAGTGGGCTTAACACGCAAAAGGCACCCAACGTACAGTCTGTTTAATATGTATGCCCCCCTTTCGGGTTCCTCAAACTCATCTTACTTCACATACAGTCGGTCTATTAAGTATCTCCCCTTTTTAGTATCTAGAACTCATCTAATTTCAGTTCTGTAAACGTAAAGCACTGATACAGGGAAACATGTGGTACTTACCTAGATAGGTACCACATGTTCCGGGTTCCCTTATATCAGTCCTTTGTGTACACAGAAGTGAAATTAGATGAGTTGATTAAGCTTAAAAAGGGAAGATTCATATTATACACCGGCTGTACCTAAAGGTAGATAAACGCTAAACAGAACGTAGCTTATAAGAGTCCCAAGAACGTAGCTTATAAGAGCCCCAAGAGCAGAAACGGAAAGAACGGCGAATTACAATGCGTTATATAATATTGTGATGCTCTCTTTGAGAGCGGCTCGCAGAAAAGAAACGAAATACAAAGGATTTTTTTTCTTCAGAAAATACTTATTGTATAATATATTTCCTGTGTGCTACATGAAAAATAATTGATAAAACATCACAACTTCTCCGCATCTATTAATTTTGGCACTCACCCATTAAAACGATTTAATAATTGGTCTGATAATTAGTGATTACATTGCTCAACCAATTGCAGCCTTTACCACATTAAATGAGTCTGTAACATTATTTAGAAGCATTCCTGGATTTCGGACGATCAGTTTACTGACCTGCTAACACTATGCTCTGATAACACTCTGGAGGCTGTTCTTACCTGTTCACCCTGCGAGGAAGCAGCACTGCACTGACGGGTCAGTCTCTGGAGCAGCACTGCACTGCCGGTGGTCAGGCCTGTCGTGACCGCAGCCGGAGGACACCCCCGCTATTGGCTTTGTCCCGCCGAGCGTGCGTGACACGTGTGTGATGACATCCCAGCTGTGGCAGCCACAGTTGTGCACGCACGCAGATGTTCGAGCTATTCGATCTGCGTGACGCATTTAGGTTGAAAACCTGCCTATTGTTCTGTGATGGCTCATTCAATAGAAAGTGTTCTGATAGCAAAAAGCTTTGTGAGATGAAAAAGGCATTGGCAGTTGTGTAACAAGCTTTTCACGGTCATTTATCAATAGTTAGGGTTATGAGTTACAAGGACACGCAGTCACCACCGAATAAAACCTGAATGGGTTTCCTAGAGTGCGTGTGTAGTACGTACGTTGGGAGGGCTTGGCAAGTTCAAGTAAATTTACAGTCAATGTGTTTAAGCTCTCTGGTATAGGGGTATTCCCTATGTTTATGGTGCTGCGCACTAAACAGAACAGATGCTAATACGCTTCTGATTTTACCTTTCTGGTGATGCAAATCTAGTGTCTATACCTGTATTCATCTGGCCAAATGTATAGGACAGAGATGAAGTCTGAATCGACAAACCTGGTCCGTTGGAGGACAGGCAGTCGGTCTCCAGCCATTGGCTTCGTCCGCGTAGATGGACCATCGGTGGTCCTTGGTCACTGATCTGATTCGGTGAAGGAAAAGTCACTGATCTGTTCCATTGGAGGTCATAAAGCCGGTCTCTAGCCACTGACCTGGTCCGTTGGAGGGCAGAGAGCCGGTCTCTAGCCACTGACCTGGTCCGTTGGAGGGCAAAGAGCCGGTCTCTAGGTACGCTTACCTGGTCGTTGGAGGCAAGAGGCCGGTTCATTAGTCACTGACGACTGGTCGTTGGAGGCAGAGAGCCGGTCTCCTAGCCACTGACTGGTCCGTTTGGAGGCAGAGAGTTCGGTCTCTAAGCCACTAACCTGTCCTTGGAGGGCAGAGAGTCGGTCTCTAGCCACTGACCTGGTCCGTTGGAGGGCAGAGAGCCAGTGCGGGTGCTGTTGCTCATGCTTTCGTCGGTCATGGGCTGCCGCTGCTGACCTCCGAATGGTCGGTATGTTCCCGAGGTGCCGTAGTGGCCGGCCACGGTGGGGTCGCCCAACGGCTGACCCCACACCAGGTTACGGATCTGCCGACAACACAGGCACGCGTGAGGAGACATGGCTGGATAAAGGCGGGATCATGAGCTGGGGAGGAGAGCATAGATTCAATAAACAGACAACAGACCGGATTCGATCGCGCTGTTTGCATCTTGGTCATACGAGTTGACGCGTTTGCTTTATAAACGTTTGAAGATTCACCAAGTGTTGATATGAGCTCCTCAACTTGCAGATATCAAAAAATACATATCTTCGCATAAAATGGTGTGTTTTTCTAATAAGGAATCAGCGAGGAAATTAGCCGTTTTTCAATACCTACATACTTCCTCATTTTGCTGAGAAAGCCTTCTTTTGGAGTGATCACGGTAATGAGCCTCTTGCGTTCCTTTCTTCTGTACTCCTTTTGCGCTCTCTTCTTTCTGTCCGACCAATAGTTCTTCAGACTCGCATAGCACCCTCTCGCCTTCGTTCGCCGCCTTGTCCCCGTGCGTCCCATCTGTAGCAGTGTTTCCTGCCCGCTCTCCCCAGAAACGGAGCGAAGAGAGGAGTTTGACGCGGAGGAGGGGACGGAAGTGGTCTGAAGTTTTCTCTGAGACCGACCTAGGGCGTGAGAACTCTTCCGCCTGGAGGCGGTGGAGGAGCTTTGCCCGGATGTTTCCGTTGATCCAGTTCCGGTGCTCGTGCGCGACAGAGAGCTGCGATGTGTCGACGACCGATTCTTCTGACTCAGACTCGGGGAGCTGAATGTCGAGGTGGTGTGACTCGCGTCACTAAATGTCTCAGATGATTGTCGAGATGTGTCGTTTCGTTTCCGATTCGACTCAGTTGAAGAAAGCGCTTGACTTGCTCTTCCACTTGAACAGGCTGTATCGTCAAGGAAGGAAACCTTCGCTGCAACGTGGTTGCCCAGTGAACGCCTCCTGTCTGCAGAAGCATGGTCTGTTTTAGCCACCGCATTGTGAAAGTAGTTTTCCACAAAAGCTTTCGAATCACGGCTTTTCGCCGCTTTCGGCGGATCACTATCGATATTTCTATACCACCTGTCACACTTCTCCTCGTCTTCACCGGGGGCACTCTTAAAGCCGGCGCCCTCACTTTGACGGTATGTAAACACTGGGTCATAGCCCCGAACCCGTCGTTGGTACACGGCAAAATCTTCTGAGCTGGCGTTCATCAGTTCAGAGTTGTCAGTGACGCCGGTGAGACCTCCATCAGAGGTGGAGACGATCGAGAGACGGCTGCGGTGGGAGCGATCTGTCAGAGCCATGTCTTCAGGTCAAGTAGAGAGTGGTTGAGGAACCAAAGTGATGTTATGAAAAGGGCGTAAGAATTATTGATTTTCGTTGCATTTTCATCGAATTACGTAGGTCGTCTTGTTTGCATACATTAATATCGCACAGCCTGCTCTATAATACTAATTTTCCGGGAATAAATTAAACTTTTTCTTGCCTTACCAAATATATTTGAATGGTTTTAGCATCAAACATTTGTATTCATCCGCAAAACTTGATCAAGCTCCACATTGTTGTTGTGTTTGACCTGTACCACCTACACAAACACATTTGGAAGTTTCTACGTAGATACGGCTTTGGTTTCTAGGGGCCTTGGTTTCTACATAGTTTCTCTTTGGATATTTTTCTGTTTTTGATTTTTGTGTGTCATCCAAATAGCACGTGCCATGTCTTATTGACCGTTGCCACAATCGTCAACATGGCAATATCGTGCAAGGCCCTTTCATGTCACTACACCTTGCATAGGCATTTTAAATATCAAAGACGTCACTAACATCGGCTTACGCCCAATGACATTGACAGCACAAAAGCCTACTGTTCCATGGACTCGCTCTAGTTACAACACTAGTTATAATCGTATTAAAGATAAATTAAAATATTGGTTGATTCAAGGCAGTTTGATCACATTGTTTGACATCTGGGCACTAGCATGCCTCATCAATCACAGTTTCCATTCCATTTGTGAGGGTCGAGGAATATTTTTTACGATTAATTTGTCTCCCGACGATGGCGTATTTTACAACAAATAGTAAATATTTAAACCAAAAGTTGAGCAGTAAACATGAAAAAATGCAACGCTTAAAGAGAAACGGCTGCACCTGGACACAGAGTCAGTAAAACGAGAGGGGGTGGGGTCAGAGCGCGGATAAAGCGGCACGTGGAGAAAGAAGCACCACAGACATCAACGATAACATTTGGCAGAGCTGGCAGCGTCAGCGGGGATGGTTGACTGGTGAGCTTTCAAAATCTCTGAAAATGGACAATATTTGTAATAACATTATAGTTTGGTGAAATATAATGGCAAGGTAAATGGCTCAATATCCAAATAACGCGATTGAACATATTATTATATCTACATCACATTTAGGACCTGTTCCAGTCGCTCCTCCGAGAAAAGATGAGATTAGTTTAGAAGAGTTTGGATGAGCGCTGATTTGCGTCGCCACGGGAACAATTTCAGATGAAATATCAGCTGTTTGCGAGCATATCAAGAATAAGTTATGTTAACTAGACCCACAACAAATAAAGTATATAAATACATGTCTGATACCCAATTTCTTAAGTACCCATGGGAAAATGAAGTAAAATAAAATTTATTAACACCAATTAAACTTACACATTCAGTCTTCTCTCTTTCTCTTATTTGTAATAACAAATCAGGCGTTGGAATTGCATATGAATGAACCGCGCCACAAATGTCTATTATATACTCCTCCATCCTCTTCTGAAAAAACACCTTTCATTTCGAAGGAGTTTGGAGGAGGTTTGAGGTGAGCTTAGAGGAGCTTTGAGGAGTTTGGAGGAGCCACAGGAACGATAATTTCAGTTTTGAAGAGCTTAGAGGAGGTTCGAGGAGGTTGAAGGAGAAATTGGAACAGGCCCTTAGTGCACTAATTTGCGTTCTGAATTCCACCAAGCAGCCTCGCATTTGCCTGGATGGTTCTGACACACTTGACCTCAATGTTCGCTTACTTACCGGCATGTCAGACATCCAGATACACAGAACGAGAACAGTGGCGAAGCTGCAACTGCGTCAATTCGTCCCAGCTGTTCAGTCCGCTGCGCAAAATAACCACGCCAGGCTCAACTCATAAGCTGCCAGCACTAACGCGTCCGCGCAGCGCACTATGGAAAAACGCCCCAACTGATCGGCTTCCACTGAGCTGTGGGATGCCCGCACCGCGACACACCTGCACACACCCACACACAGACACACACACAAACATCCCCACACCTGCGGGACCCGCTCTGCAATGTCGCGATAACGGTGCACGCACGAGACCAGACCATTCCGGGTCGAAACTGCGGCTTCTCGGCCTGAACTGGGGACTAGACGGACAGACACCTCGCCGTCCTGCCGTCTCCTCTGTCCCAGGTGTGCCATGACGCGCCACCAGACGTGCCACAAATCAGTCGTGACATAGGCACCTGTGCTGTGCGCTGCTCAGAGAAGACGGCGGTGTGACGTGCGAGCTATGGGGCGCGTTATAATGTGGAGCGACGCAATCACTAGCCGAACACCTGTGCCGACTGCAGAGGGTCGGGGCACCCATCCCTCTGCGTCCCTGCCCTCCCCGCGCGGGGCATGCGGGCGCGCTGCGTCATCGTCCCACAAAGAGCGCGCGATAAGCACAGTACGTCGCGCTCGATCAAGCCGTCGTTTACAAGGTCATGTACTGGCTTTTACATGTTACTTTCGTTACTTGGATCCCAACTTGACCCGAGTAGTTTAACTATGTGATAATAGATTTAACACGACCAAAAAATGAATGATGATGCGGGATCAGCTTGGAAAGGTATCAAAGGTCCGAACAAATTATGAGTAATTGTAACATTAGCATTTAAACAGCATACGTATGATAAGAAGTAAGCATGTTTTTATTTACATAATATGACCGTGCGTGCGTGTGTGCATTAGCGTCTGAAGTTAGTTTTGGATGCACCTACGGACTACCGGTCAAAGCTTCCCTCTTAAAGGGATTATAAGCACCTTTAACATTAGTTTTTAACTGAGATAGCCAGATTGTCGCGGTGTGCTGAGAACCCCCAAATCCGATTCTTCCCTCACAAAAGCGACCTAGTTGCTGAGTTTCAACGCAAAAAAACGTTGGTCATTATTGTGGCGTCATATTTCAACGTCACAAAATCCGTGACGTTCGCATACGTCATCAGTAGTTACTCACTGTGATTGCCCACCGCACTTCGCTTTTGAACCGCCCGCCAGTCATTCAAGTTACCTTTGCGTCCGCCCCGACCGCCACCGACGGTCGGTCAGGCGCTCGGCACACAGCTGGTTCACGTATTGCGGCCCCCACGTCCCTACCGCGCGGAGCGAGCGCCGGTTCGACCCAGCCAGTCGCGTTTTCACGCCTTACCCGGTGCACCCATCGTCGGATGCCGGCCACAGCAGGCTTCACTGGGCGGCGCGCAAAGTTTGCCGTTCGATGCCTCCTTGTGACGACACAACTCGCTTTTTTTGTCTTAAGATTGGTGTACGTCATGTAAACATATTACTATTTTTCACAGTACAACAAATTGTCTGACTTTTTCGCAAAATAATCTCTATATCCGTAATTCAGGGCATTCTCTCTCTCTATCATTCTACATACTTTTATCAATGGGCTATATCCTTCTTAAGACATCTATGCTCTATGTAAACATTTACCGGGGCAGTAGGCGGATATAATACTAGAATCGGCAATCGTCATAATCTAAACAGGACCGGGCATCGTCATGAGTAAACAGGACGGGCAATCGTTCATAAGTAAAACAGACCGGGCAATCGTTATAAGTAAACAGGAACGGGCAATCTATATATAACAGATATCTCTACTCATATAGTAAACAGAATCTATATCTCATGAGTAATATCTAAATATCTCTATCTTATGAGTAAACAGAACCGGAGCAATCGTCATAAGTTAAACAGGATCTCTGCCATCGTCATAAGTATAACAGGACGGCAATCGCATAAAAACAGAATCTCTATATTCGTCATAACTATATATCTATTATCTGCAATCGTCATAAGTAAACAGGACGGGCAATACGTCTATATAACATATATCTGGTGGCAATCGTTCATTAAGTAAACAGACCGGGCTTAATCGTCATAAGTAAACCTATCTTCCAATCGTCAAAGTTAACTATATCCGGGCAATCGTCTATATCGTAAACAGAACCGGGCAATCGTCATAAGGTAAAAACAAACCGTATATCGTCATAAGTAAACAGGACCGGGCAATCTTCCATAAGTAATATAACAGGAAATCTGCCCAATCGTCATAAGTAAACAGACCGGGCAATCGTCATGAGTAAACAATCCTCTATACGTCTTATGAGTAACAGGACCGGGCCAATCGCATAAGAACAGGACCGGGCAATCGTCTATAAGTAAACAGATCTGGCCAATCGTCATAAGTTAAACAGGGATCTCCTCATATCTGTCATAAGTAAACAGGACCGCCAATTCGCATAAGTAACATGATGTGGCCTGTGTCTGATACTCATTATAGTATAACAGACCGGCAATCTGTCATAAGTAAACAGGATCTGCATCTCTATAGTAACAGGACCGGGCATCTCTATATAATTATAATCTAGATCTCTGCAATCGTATATAGTAATATCTATCCGGCAAAATCGTCATAAGTAAAACAGAGAACCGGGCAATCGTCATAAGTAAACAGGACCGGTCAAATCATCATAAGTAAACAGGACCGGGCAATCGTCATAAGTAAACAGGACCGGGCAATCGTCATAAGTAAACAGGATCCGGGCAATCGTCATAAGTAAACAGGACCGGGCAATCGTCATGAAGTAAACAGGACCAGGCAATCGTCATAAGTAAACAGGACCGGGCAATCGTCATGAGTAAACAGAACCGGGCAATCGTCATAAGTAAACAGGAACCGGGCAATCGTCATAAGTAAACAGGACCGGGCAATCGTCATAAGTAAACAGGATCGGGCAATCGTCATGAGTAAACAGGACCGGGCAATCGTCATAAGTTAAACAGGAACCGGGCAATCGTCCATAAGTAAACATGGACCGGACAATCGTTATAAGTAAAACAGGACCGGGTAATCGTCATGAGTAAACAGGACCGGGGAATCGTCATAAGTAAACAGGACCGGGGCAATCGTCATAAGTAAACAGGACCGGCAATCGTCATTATATATATATAATCTCTCTCATATTCTAATTAAGTAAACAGGGACGGCAATCGTCAAAAGTAAACAGGACCGGGCAATCGGCATTAAGTAAACAGGACGGGCAATCGTATGAGAAACAGAGAACCGGGCAATCGTCATAAGTAAAACAGAACGGGCAATCGTCATAAGTAAACAGGACCGGCAATCGTCTAAGTAAACAGAACCGGGCCAATCGTCATAAGTAAACAGGACCGGGCAATCGTCATGAGTAAACAGGACCGGGCAATCGTCATTGAGTAAACAGGACTCGCAATCTCTATATATATCTCTAGGACCGGGCAATCCGTCTATAAGTAACAGGATCTGGCAATCTTCTCTAAGTTAAACAGGACCGGGCAATCGTCATAAAGTAAACAGGACCGGGCCCAAATCGTCATAAGTAAACAGGACGGGCAATCGTCATAAGTAAACAGGACCGCGGTCAATCGTCATAAGTTAAACAGGATCTGGAATCGTCATAAGTAACAGGACCGGGCAATCGTTCATAAGTAAACAGGACCGGGCAAATCGTTCATAAGTAAACAGACCGGGCATATCTTCAAAGTAACAGGACACCGGGCAATTGTCAAAGTAAACAGACGGTCAATCATCATAAGTAAACAGGACCGTTCATATTCATAAAAGTAAACAGACCGGGCAATCGTCATAAGTAAACAGGACCGGGCCAATCGTATAAGTAAAACAGGACGGGCAATCGTCCATAAGTAACAGGATCTGGCAATCGTCATATATAATACTAATCTCTCAATCGTCATAAGTAAACAGGACCGGGCCAAATCGTCAAAGTAAACAGGACCGCGTCATCTATCTATATATTATCTATTATCTTGCAATCGTCAATAAGTAAACAGAATCGGGCAATCGTCATTAAGTAAAACAGAATCGGGCAATCGTCATAAGTAAACAGGACGGGCAATCGTCATAAGTTAAACAGGACCGGGGCAATCGTCCCTAAATTGAGTAAACAGAACGGGCAATCGTCATAAGTAAACGGACTGTGGCAATCCATGGTAAAACAGAATCGGGGCAATCGTCATAAGTAAACAGGACCGTCTATACTCTTATGAGTAAACAGAACCGGGCATCGTTCATAAGTAAAACAGGACGGGCCAATCGTCATAAGTAAACAGGACCGGGCAATCGTCATAAGTAAACAGGACCGGGCAATCGTCATAAGTAAACAGGACCGGACAATCGTCATTAGTAAACAGAACCGGCAATCGTTATAAGTAAACAGGACCGGGTAATCGTCATAAGTAAGCAGGACCGGGTAATCGTCATGAGTAAACAGGACCGGGCAATCGTCATAAGTAAACAGGACCGGGCAGTCATATACATACTCATATCGTCATAATAAACAGCGACCGGGCAATCGTCATAGTAAACAGACCGAGTCAATCATCATAAGTAAACAGGACCGGGCCAATCGTTCATAAGTAAACAGGACCGGGCAACGTCATCAAGTAAACAGGACCGGGCAATCGTTCCCATAAGTAAACATGACCGGCAAGTCGTCATAAGTAAACAGGACCGCGGCAATCGTCATGGGTAAAACAAGAACCGCAATCGTCATAAGTATATATAATCTTCAGGACCGGTTCAATCATCATAAGTAAACAGGACCGGGCAATTCGGTCATAAGTAAACAGGACCGGGCAATCTTCTGATAAGTAAACAGGAACCGGGTCAATCGTCATAAGAACAGGACGGGGCAATCGTTCATAAGTAAAATATATCTCTCATCATCATAAGTAAACAGGACCGGCAATCGTCTATATATATATATATATCTCGGGCAATCGTCACAAAAGTAACAGCGACCGGCAATCGTCATAAGTTAAACATGACGGGCTCCTCCTATTCATAAGTAAACAGGGACCGGGCAATTCGTCATGAGTAAAACAGAATCGCGGCAATCGTCAAATAAAGCAGGACCGTCTCTAATATCTCTATATAACATGTATATTGGGCAATCGTCATAAGTAAACAGACCGGTCAATCGTCATAAGAAACAGGACGGGCAAGCGTCATAAGTATAACAGGACCGGGCAATCGTCATAAGTAAACAGAACCGGGCAATCGTCATAAGTAAACAGGACCGGGCAATGCACCACAATTGTCAACATTTGCAGTTGAATCGCTCCATACAAGCCCAACAAACACAAATGTAAGGTAACTAGTAAACTTATAAACTCTTTAGACCATAATTAAATGACCCTGAAATGTGTCGCTGAAGCAGGCAGCACGCGGGACTTGACTTACCTTTGGAAGCTTAATTCTAGCGGAGCTGCTGGAACAGAACCATGACCGAGACGTCTGAGCACAGCACAAACTACGCGACAGTTTTTTATGTTGAAAGGCACAGACAGTACTATGTGACAATCTGCCCCGATGTCTGGGTCATGCCCCGCAGCCTGGGTCAGACCCGGTGCGCTCGCCGCCTCTACTCACGTGCTGGTTGCGGGCACTGACTGGTGTCTGCAACAGACAGCCCTCTGTGACAATCTGCCCCGATGTCTGGGTCATGCCCCGCAGTCTGGGTCAGACCCGGTGCGCTCGCCGCCTCTACTCACGTGCTGGTTGCGGGCACTGACTGGTGTCGGCGGCGCTGGCCCGGATAAATCCCACTCGCCATAATTGAGTCTCATTGCTGTGACGAGTCGGGGTCAGGGAGGGCTGCCCGGCCGCTGCAGCAGACACTCAGTACGCTGTGACGGGTCGGGGTCCGGGAGGGCTCCCCGGCCGCTGCAGCACAGACACTCAGTACGCTGCAGGCTGACGTCTCTGCCGACTGCGCTCTATGTTCAGAGCAGTCTGAGGCTCTGTCGGCTGTACAACACTGTGTACTGTGTCGTCTGTAGTAGTGTACACAGTGAGGCTCTGTCGGCTGTACAACACTGTGTACTGTGTCGTCTGTAGTAGTGTACACAGTGCGTGATGCAGCGAATCCGCAGTCAACTTGTTCACGTATTCTACCACTGCCTGCCTTCAAATGAGAGGTTCTCTAACTGATTTAATTTCCGTTTTTGTAACGGACTCAACACTCCACAGAGTGTAACATCTAGTGACTGCCAAGTGCCAGGTATCATCCACTGATCAGCTAGACTCGGGTATCCCCACAAGCTAGCCGAAGGCGAGTCCTATAGGTAGCTGTATAGTAGGCGGATCACTGTGTTCACCGAGACTATGGCCTCCGGCAGCTGAGTACCCCGGCACACACAGCACACCACAGAGTCCACACCACACCTGATCACATCCACAGCGCCGGAGCCACTGCCATGGTGGCCAGGCAGTGGCTCTGATCCCGTCCACAGTCTGACAACGGTGCCAGCCATCAGCTGAGTACAATGAGCAGGGACTACACGGCGTGTAATGAGTAGCGTCCGGCGCGCTATTGGCACACTCCAGTGTTACATCATTGCGAGTGACATCCATTTGCCGTTTGTATGAAGTCTGGTGTTGTTATCGAATGTTGGTTTCATAGCTATTGCCAGGGACGCAGGAAGTATGTTCAAGTTGGGGGGGGGGGGGCAGTATGTTAGCCTGCCAACGAGTACTCAGCCTGAAATCCCGTCTCACTTACAAATTCTGCCCGATTTGAACTAGTCACTTTTGGTTGTATTACCTGTTTACGCCACTAACTCGGCCCGACGGCCACTACAGGCATTTTTAGACTTTAATTTGACTGACAATAGACTCGGCTATGAAACTACGATCTCGGATTTTTGAATTTTAAGAGGAAAAATTTAACTTTTCTGATTTTTTATCATATTTTCCGAAACTGTCAAATGCTAAAAATATATATCACAGAAACGCATTAGATGACGAAATTTGAAGAAATTTGACGAGATTTGACGTGTACGAAACTTGAAGTTGATACCATTACAATTGACTGACAATTACTTATGACCTTCCAAAGACCAAAATCGACCACTTTCCACGGCATTACCATGCATATAAAATGCATTTTTCGTTTTGGCTTTAATACTATGAGCTATTTTGAAACTGAATATTGTTTTAAGATGTTATTTTCACGCTCTAGAACGTCAAGCAAAAAAAAACATAAATATGCATTACAACGCATAATGATCGGTGTTTATATAGTCATGTCTGGTTAACTTGTCTCGCTGACCTCCGATGACTTTGACATTAATTTAAGGTCGTTATCCGTAACTCTAGTGCTTAGCCTGATTACCTATACAAGTTCTTATTAGAATGTAATGGCATGATTATTACAAAATGTCGGATATCAACTGAATCAATAGGTACTGATTTTGTTGGCTGGTTTATTTTTGTTGGTCGGTGTTTTAAGTACCGCGAGGTTGCATGGGTGTCGCGCCACCGGTTCGCCGTGCCGGGGAGGGGATACAACCATTCAACACGCGTCGTCAAAAAGTAATTTTTTGGAAACTGTTTTCGGTCATTTTTCTTTAACCGCTCAATTTTTAAGGTTTGCCAGAGGTCATCATAGGTCAGATTTTCCACTTTCAGGGCTTTGCTCCAGAAACCCCAAAAATATCGCCAACTATGATACGTCTAGAAACAATTGAAAAATGAAATCGACAGCGTGTCCTCAAATTTAAGTTTTATTTCAGGTTAATAATTTAAGGCTTAAGGCTTCAGAGATCACCAAAGGTCCAAAGGCTATTTTTGCCAAATCATTTTTTTCACAAATAACTTTTTACCTTATAATGAAAAGGCAATAATGTTGACGCCATCGTGTTGGTTGTCTCATCAAGGCGCTTTGAATCATATTCACGATGACCAGGTTAGGTCAACTTA
>VOPJ01008503.1:0-31485 GCA_014673585.1 Semibalanus balanoides
GGCATATTTGCTATGGAGCTATGGCACATAATTAATTTGGTGACAATTTAATTGTGAGCCAATGATTTTTCAGTAAACCATCAATATTTATTGATTCATAAGGAAAACATCCCAGAGCTTTGATTGCTGCTTCTATTTTATTTATTTTTACCAAACTACAGCAACATCACAACTCTGTCCTAAATCAACTAATAATGTATTGGAAAATCTGGTATGGTGATATTTTGCCCCACTTTCCAGCAGATCATGGAGTACTTGAACACCATTGCTGAATTTTTGAATCTTCAAAATCGTAAGAGATACACTGTAGGTTTATGCTGTTGAAAATCATTTTGTGATATATTTCAGCTTGTCCCACACTAGACAACATAAGTTTGCTAACTTCATGCTGGCACTAAAAGCTTTCTTGTTACTTTTCCTGCTCTCATTTTGACTGCTTTGGGTTCCCAGATAATGGACTTCCGAGTCCAGGACATCAACCTCTCTACTTTGGACATGGAAGCCATGATGTAGAACATGCATTGCATGAGATTCATCAACCTGGGCGCTTTCCTATTTAGGGAAAATATCGTGATTCTCTTGCTTTCTAGATATTTGCATGTTAAATATCGCAAAATGGCGAGTTCTACCTGGCAGAATTGGATTCTGCTTAGTGATGTGCATATTCTCCCCCTTGAAATACAAAATCATCCTCAGACCTCAAGTCACAGTTTTGTTTACTTGTTTACATCAAGTGGGTTGCCATTATCAAGTCCTGACCTGTCGCCATGTGTTAACTGCAGCCTGTGTGACCGCTGACTGGTGATCAGGTCAGCACAGTGGCACAATGGGACACTGTTGGTGACGGGCCTCTGTGTTCGCAGCGCGGTGACGATGGACATTGAGGAGCTGGAGGCGGAGGCACAGCGCCTGGCGCTGCAGCAGGTGGCCAACATGCTGCAGCGGCCCGACCAGCTGGAGAAGGTGGACCAGTACAAACAGCGGTACGGTGTCCAGACACGCACGTACGCACGCACGCACTCACGCATGCACACACGTACACTGACCTTGTTACCTTCTTCTGGACTGGAGACACTTTAGAACTGATTGTTTGGATTAGCACTCGCGGGAACAGACCCGGTGTCAACGTACACTGCAGCAACAAATAACAATGAATGCAATTGCAGACTATTTACAATGTTTAACTGTTCAGAGTTTAGACTGTACACTGTATACAACATACACCACTGGTGCGCTGTCATTCCGTCACGGGTCCATAGTCGCTATGGGCGCCACATAACTTTACAGTTGAGGTGCCCAGCTTAAACCCAAATCATCATCATCATCATCATCGGGTCCATAGTCTGTGTGTCGGGCGGCTGGGGAGTGACACTGTGACCTGATCTCCCCTCCTCCACTGCAGTGTGATCCGTAAGAAGAACTCGGTGGAGGCCATGCTGAAGACGGCGATGCAGAGCCAGCTGGATGACGTCAAGCTGGGTCTGAACCAGCTGCAGGCGGCGCTACACGACATACAGGAGTCCAGACACAGGTATGCTGAGTGTACTGTTCAGGCTATGCTATGTTGTAATGATGCCATTGCTGTGGGTTATGCTATATGTCGATGCCCTCAGAATTCATGTGGTGCTGATTCACTCGGAGTTTGATGAGGGACACAAACCGTGCTTCATCCGTGTTCGTGGTGATCAGTCTGTGTTTCAGTGTTTGTGCGTGCTAACGGTTCCTGGTATCTGTTCGGTTCGTGTCAGTCTCTGAGTCTGTGTGTTGGTGTCCGTGTCTATGTGTGTATATCTATCTATGTACGGTGTATGTGTGTCTGTGTGTCTCTGTGTATGTGTGTTGGTGTCCGTGTATATGTGTGTATATCTATCTGTGTAATGTGTGCTGCTGTGGTATGTGTGCCTGTGTGTCTTTGTATGTGGCTGTGCCCTCTGTGTCTCTTGTCTAGGTCTCTATAGTCTGTTGTATCTTGTGTCTGTTTGTGTCTCTGTTGTTGGTGTCTGTGTCTATTGTTGTATATCTATCTGTGTATGTGTGTCTGTGTGCCTGTGCTGTTTCTCTGGTCTGTGCTATGCACGTATGTTGTCTTGTGCTGTCTGTGCATGTCTCTGTCTGCATTGTTGTGCCTGTTTGTTGTCTGGTCGGGCCAGTCGGCGTCACACGCTGGTCTCGTCTGTCGTCAGTCTGCAGCGAGATTTGAGTTCACCGGGGGACGCTGGAGGAGGCTCCCGCCCTGCCTAGCCCAGTTTTCAGCTGCGCGAGGAGAGCCGCACATGCCCCACAAGCAATCGACGCCGCCGTTCGTGCCACCATGGACTTTCACGCGATATCGACACAGTTCGCTGGATCGCGCCCGAAGTCATAGCGACCAGGGACACTGGCTGTGGGCCGCACACAAAGGTCAGCTGGGAGATTGTCTAAACACTTCGCTAAGGCTGTGTGGGGGAGCGGGGTGATGGTCATCGCGATGCGCCGCCGTTCGCCCAACGTCACGCCTGAAATTAGTCTCCAAACGGGGAGTTTTGGTGAGCAAATGACGACTTTAGAATGCCAGTTTTGACCCGCTTATTTTCCCTTTCTGGCGGTCTATAGTATATTCATTCACGGAGTTTGATTGTGTGAATGTTGTCAAGCGGTATTGCTGCTGTGACCTGTTTAAAGTTTGGTTTGCGCATGCACTTTGAGTGCGTTGATGGCCCAAACCCAACAGTAGCTTGCTTTCCTGGATTTCAATGGACCGGTTGAAAAGTAGTCAGGTTTGTGCTGAGTGTAATAATTCATTTGTCAATCACTGCAGCTCCCTTTCGGTTGCCTGAAGCAAGACAGCCTTGAGTCAAGGATTGGCACAATTTTATAAGGATGAGCAGCGTGGCACTTGCTTAGCTCATACTGCTGTAGAACACTCGCGATGACTGTTCCCGTCACTGCAGTCTCCTCCCCTCCCTCGGATAGCACCTGATTTTGACCTGCGCCGTGGACCTAGAGGACCTCCTGCTGACATCCCCTTCCCTCGCGATAGCACCTGATTGACGTTCTGGTCTGGACCTGGACCTACCCTGCTGACATCCCCTCCCTCGGATAGCACCTGGGCTGGACCTGGGACCTCCTGCTGACATCCCCCTCCCTCGGATAGCACCTGATTGATCTGGGCTGGACCTGGAACCTGCTGACCCACTGACCTCCTTCTCCCTCTGGCAGTACCTGATTGAGCTGGAGCGGACCCGGGACCGCCTGCTCATCGACCTGCTTCGGAAGCTGGGGGGTCACAGCAGTGAGATGGAGCGACTCAAGGCGCACTTCAAGGAGGTCGAGGCGCTATCCGACCGGCTTGGTAAGCTGGCGCTCGTGGTGGTGTTGGTGTACTCGGTGAGGTGGTCATTCACACATCATTGTTTTCATTGTTTTAATTGACATGCTGCAATATCGATGGTTACAGGGTAGCGCCATCATAGTTTGTTGACTTAGTAAACACTTCAGCTATGATATCAATACTGAATAGGCGGCATTGAACGGTTCAGCAACTAAGCGGAATACTGTCTTCGAATTCCGCGGGCAGCGCATTTGGTGGCGCTGCAGACTGAAGGATTTTTGAACCCACGACCCTTGCATGTACTGTCTTTGATATACCTGTGTAAAGTATAAGCTCTGACTGATTTTATGACGGCCCTGTGTACCCGAGCCATGAGCAAGTGTGGCTGACGAGTATCTAACGGTGCCTGTGCCGTGTCTGTGTTTGTCTGACCGCCTGTGCTGTGTCGGTGTCTGTCTGACCGCGGCTGTGCCGTGTCTGTGTTTGTCTGACCGCCTGTGCTGTGTCGGTGTTTGTCTGACCGTCTATGCTCCTGTGCCCCTGGCCGGCAGGTAAGCAGCTGTGGCTGAAGCTGAGTCGCACGCTGGCCACGGTGCGCCGCGAGCCGCAGGAGATCGTCACTGTGCTGCGAATCATCGAGCGCGAGGAGCAGGCGGACGCCGAGCTGAGAGACTCACTGGTTACCGACTACGTGCCGCCCGGCCGACCCAAACGCTGGCGACAGCGCGCCCTGCAGGTCAGACTGCGAACTACGTGCCGCAGATGGAGGGGTGGCAATGTGGCCGATGCATGTAGGAATCATAAAATGTATTGTGAATATTGGTGTGAAGCCTGCATCTGACGATTATCGGTTTTCCATCTGAGGTGTTGTGCTGGTTTTGACAATTATTTATATTGAAAGTTGGTGTGTTTTGGCTGTTACTCAGTGAACCAATTATCTTATTACTAACTTATCATGTTGTATGTATTACATCACTCGGTAAGTATTTGATACGCTTCTGCCCTTTGTTTTGTCCTGCGAGCTTCTTCTGGTGTATGCAAAATACTAGACATCATTGTCTGAGCCTAAGTGAAATTTATCGGGACCTACAAGCGTGTTAAGCCTCAAGGCTCCTTGAAACATAAGACTACGGCTATGACTGAGAAGTTGTTTTGTTTGTCATAATTTCCACCGTTTTCGGAAGGCTGTGACTTAAGTTAACGTCTCGACTGTCTAAGGCCAAGCATCACACCTTACATTCCGTATCACGGTGGACCTGATTGTTGTTGATCACGCGACAGTTGTGCTCCGGATGCTCCCTCTGGCGGTGACTCTCACCGGCCATTCCATACCAGTTCAGTGCAGAGATCGAGGGTGAACGCGCCGTCACATGTTATCTCGCTGTGTTGTCCAGGTTTTGGAGGAGGCAGTCAACACTCGCATCGAGGCTAACGCCTTTGAGAGCCGCCCCGACAACAAGATGTGGCTGGTGCGCCATCTGGAGGTAGGTCGGCGGAACTGCGCCGTGCGAGCTGCTGGGGTGGTCAGTCGTGTACGGATTGGGCCTACCCACTCCCTCTCTGTTGCCGTAGGTTTATGAGAAGAAGAAAAAAAAAACGCGATTTATGCCGTGGCCACAGTGGTTAGATTATATGTTAACACAAATATCGATACGGTAGGTCACAGTGTCTTGAAAAGAAACTCGCGCTTTGCGTCTCAATATGACCGAGTTTGTGTTCCTGAGGTGGGTCATGTGAACAGCTGATCTGACGGGATTGCCTGTGGCGAGTCTCGGCTCAGTGCCGTTAGGTCGCCGGGTGGGTGTGGGAGAATCATGGCGGTGTGTGATCGAGGGCAGTCAATTTCCAGACGTCTCTATGTTGTTTGCTATCGGAGTGCTGTTGTGGTGTTGTGTGGTGTGGTGACTGGGCCCGCCGCCGCCCCGTCAGGTCTGTAGGCAGCTGGTTCTGGAGGATCTCCAGGTGGTGAAGAAGCTCTGTGTCGTCTGCTTCCCACCCCACTACGGCATCCTCAACACATACGTCAAAATGTACCACAACGCGCTCTCCAAACACGTAAGTGTTGGGCAGCAAGGCACTTTGAATTATTTGAATTTATAAAGTTGATATTTGCACTACACTGCTCTCTCATTAACGCAATTGTGAATGTGTGCGTGTGTGTGTGTCTGAAGACTTTTCAGTCATCCAGGTGACAAGCAACATGTTCCATTGTGTAATGTGTATCAAGCAAACATTCCGCATTTTCACATGCTCTTCAAGGGACACTGACATTATTATCACCTGCTAGACTCTGTTGAATATCGCCTCGTCGTCTGTATGTCCGGACTGAGCGTATGACTCAGAGTACCACCGCGCCGTTTCAGCTGATGGACACGATCACGTGCGGCCTGGAGGGCACCGAGTACTTCACCCTGCTGTCCTGGACGCAGAACACGTACCCGGGCCCCGAGCTGCTCGGCCACCCCAGTCTGGCCATCAGCACCAAGACGCTGTCCCCGCTGCTCGCCAAGCAGACGGTCGACACCCTCATCAAGGAGTATGTCGAGGTAGGTGGAGATGGGCAGGCCACTGCGCCGGACGGCCAGAACTGCTCCAAGTGCTACTGGATGCATTTGTCATTCGAGATAGTTGCGGATGCGTTTATGAATTGTGAACAGCACGTAGGAATCACATTGAGTTATTGTTTTTCAAATGTTTTCCCGCACAATTTGAGTATCCAGCTTCTAACATGTCTGATATAAGGTACGTCAGCTGCATCTATCTCCCTCATCTCGTGTTGTGCCTGTATTTGTGGTCACGAACCGTCGCTTGTGTGTCTGATGCGACGTGTTGGGGTACTGTGTCCTGACGCGGTGCTGGTGCGTGCTGGCTCTTATTTGTGTCACGGTGTACGTCGCTGTGTGTCTGTGCGACGTGTTTGGGTACCGTGTCCTGACGCGGGTTGGTGGTGTGCGCTGTATTGTAGGTCCGCGGTACGTCGTGTGTGTTCTGTGCGACGTGTTGGGTACTATGTCCTTAGACGCGCGTTGGTGTGTGGCTGTATTGGGCCGGTACACTGGGTACAGTCGTGTGTGTCTGTGCGACGTGTTAGGGTACCGACCCCCCCCTGTTCCTGCACGCGGTGGGTGGTGTGGCCTGTTATTTGTGGTCACGGGTTACGTCGCTGTGTGTCTGTGCGACGTGCTGGGCTCTATGTCTGACGCGCCCGTGTGCGTGGTGTGGCTGCTATTTGTTTGGTCACGGCGTTACGCTCGCTGTAGTGTCTGTGTGCGACGTGTTGGGATACTATGCTCCTGACCGGGTGTAGCGTGGTGTAGGCTGATTTGTTGGTCACGGATACGTTGCTGCTGTGGTCTGTGCCGACGATGTTGGCTACTGTGTTCCTGACGCGCACGTGTGGTGGTGTGCTGTATTTGGTGGTCACGGGCTACGTCGCTGTCGTGTCTGTGCGACGCTGTTGCCGGTACTGTTGTCCTGACGCGGTGTGGTGTGTGGCTGCTATTTGTGCGTCAGGATACGTCGCTGTGTGTCTGTGCGACGTGTTTGGGTACTGTGTCCTGACGCGGTGTGTTTGTTTGCTGCTTGCTATTGTGCGTCACGGGTACGCGCTGTGTTGCCTCCCTTTTTTTTTTCTTCTGCGACGATGTGGCGGTACCGCTGTCGCTGACTAGTGATTTGTCATTTTCTCAAAATTCTCCTTGACCAAAATAACCAATCCAATACCAAACATGGAGGCATTTTGCGTTGTCCATAATATTGCACCGATTTTGGTGATTGCAAAAACTGTCCAAGATTTGCACCGATTTTTTAACAGTATACTTATTTAAACAAAAGATTAGCTGACCGAAAAAGTGTCCAAAAAAAAAAAACGTATAAGCCTGACCGCCACCGCATTTACGAATCGGTCACACAATTTTTTCGGTAACCAAAATTTTGGTTACCGATTGACACCAACTAGTTCTGACGCGGTATGGTGGTGTGGCTGTGTGTGCCGGCAGAAAATCGAGACCAACTACCAGTCGTGGCTGGAGAAGACGACCGGCCAGGAGGTGGTCGATTGGCGGCGGGACGTGCCGCCCGACACGGACGGCGACCTCTTCCAGACGGCCGCGCCGCTCATAGTGTTCCAGATGATCGACCAGAACCTGCAGGTGGCCCGCACCGTCAGGTGAGTCAGAGTCAGAGTCAGAGTCCAACGGGAGTCATCACAAGGCCATAGTCGCTGGTCAGGTGAGAGTCCTAACTCGTCGGCGCGCCCTTTAAACCCCAATAAACAAACAAACGCAGTCAACTCGCCGACGTCAGATGGCAGAAATATCGCTGTCAGTATGAGTCAGATTCGACTTGTGTCTTGTGTGATGTGTGTTTGTGGGGTCGGTCTGTCAAGCGTGGAGTGCTGTCTGGCTCTCTGACCCGGTGCCGCTCGGCGCCCCAGGACGACTTCGCCATGCAGGTGTTGTCCGTCAGTCTGGCGCAGGTCACCAAGTTCTGCGCCAGCTACCGCGAGGCCATCGTCGAGTTCAAGGGTCAGCACTTCACCGATCGCAGCCGGGTGAGTGGGTCGGCGCCAGCAGCAGCTCTGCTGTTATGATAGGGAGCTGGTTCAAAGGCATTAGCCAGCGACAAATGGTGCAGTTCGGTGGACTTATGTTTATATAATATGAATATGTTTATATTATGTTTATATGTCTGTTTCCAAGATCAACTCTTGCCGTTTGCGGTACGCCCTGTATGGTCAGGTAAAGGGTAGAAGAAGAAAATCCGTTATGGATTCCCGTCTGTTATCTTCTCACTCACTTTGCATTTCGCTGTCAGATATTATGCTCAATTCTTCAATATTTAAATATGTGTATGGAGACTCTGTGGAATTGGTGTTTGGATTATATTCCATTGCGTGAGGAAAATAATGAAACTGTGATACTTGATTGAAACACAACAGTTCAGTCCAAGTCGTGAGGTCAGTGTGACAGCAGGGTTGTCCGCCTCGCATCGCTTTTTTAAATAAATTTAGTCTGAATGTTATGAATGGATGGATTTCCGAGGTCAGGCCCCGCGCTAAGCATAGCTTGTTGCGCAGGACCTGCCCCCACCACCTGATCTCGCAATTCCTGGCATCCGACGGAATTTAGAAGCGAAAGTTGTAGTTGCACGTGCCCGTCATACCTGGACACAGTCCGCCCTGTCCTCTGACGTCACCTGAACTGAACGCCGACTCTTGCCCACCGGCCGAGGCCATCCCAGTCAGGTGTAAATAGCGAGCGCCGAAGCGACTCGAACACGGGCTGCCACTACTGAGCTAGGTCAAAAGACCAGCGCTCTCCCACTGAGCTGCAGGGCGGACCTTGTCACTGACTCAGTATGCCGGCCGGTCTGCTTCAGATCCGTTTCTTCACCCACTACATGATCGCCATCGTCAACAACTGCTCCATCATCATGGAGCTGGCCAAGCAGACCCGCGACCGCTATTGGAAGCCGGCCGCCAACGACCACGGGGTCGCCAGGGCGCTGGAGACGCTCCTCTCCACTTACCAGGCGAGTCAGCCATGAACCAGGCCACACAGTCCCGTACCAGGCCACACAGTCCCGTACCAGGCCACACAGTCCCGTACCAGACCACACAGTCCCCGTACCAGGCCAACACAGTCCGTACCAGGCCCAGCACAAGTCCGTACTAGGCCACCCACAGGCTCCCCGTCCAGGCCACCACCAGTTCCCGTACTCCAGGCCACAAGCAGTCCCGACCAGGGACCAACACAGTCCAGTACCAAGCCACCAGGCCACACAGTCCCGTACCAGCCAGCACATCCCGTACTAGGCCAAACAGTCCCGTACCAGGCCCACACAGTCCCGGTACCAGGCATGACAGTCCCGTACCAGGCCACAACAGTCCTACTAGGCCACACGTCCCGTACCAGGCCACACAGATTCCCGTACCAGGTTCACACAGTCCCCTACCAGGCCATAGTCCATTACAGTCCCGTATAGGCCACACAGTCCCGTACCAGGCCACCACAGTCCCGTACCAGGCCACAACAGTCCCGTACCAGGGCCACACAGTCCCTTACCAGGCCACACGTTCCGTACCCAGGCCACACAGTCCCCGTACCAGGGCCACACAGTCCCGTACTAGGCCAACAGTCCCGTACCAAGCCACCACAGTCCCGTACCAGGCCACACAGTCCGATACCAGGCCAGTTACAGTCCCGTACCAGGCCACCACAGTCCCGTACTAGGCACCACAGCTCCCGTACCAGGTCCACACAGTCCCCGCCATACAGGTCACACAGTCCCCTTACCAGGCCATAGTCCATACAGTCCCGTACTCGGCCAACAAGTTCCCGTCACCAGCACACGTCCCGTACGGCGGCCACACAGTCCCTACCAGGCCACACCAGTCCCGTACTAGGCCACACAGGTCCCGTACTAGCCACACAGTCCCGTACCAGGCCACACAGTCCCGTACCAGGCCACACAGTCCCGTACCAGACCACACAGTCCCGTACCAGGTCACACAGTCCCGTACCAGGCCACACAGTCCCGTACCAGGCCACACAGTCCCGTACCAGGTCATACAGTCTCGTACCAGGCCACACAGTCCCGTACCAGGCCACACAGTCCCGTACCAGGCCACACAGTCCCGTACCAGGCCACACACAGTTCCCCGTTTACAGGCCACACAGTCCCGTACCAGACCACCACAGTTCCCATACCTGAGGCCCACACATTCCCGTACCAGGCCACAGCAGTCCCGTACCAGGGCCAACAGTCCCGTACCAGCCACACAGTCCCGTACCAGGCCACACAGTCCCGTACCGGCCATACAGTCCCGTACCAGCCACACAGTCCCGTACCAGGCCCACACAGTCGTACCAGGCCGCACACAGTCCCGTACCAGGCCACCACAGTCCGTACCAGGCCACCACAGTCCCGTACCAGGCCACCACAGTCCCGTTACCAGGCCACACAGTCCCGATGCCAGGGCACACGAGTCCCATACCAGTCACACAGTCCCGTACCATCACACCAGTCCCGACCAGGCACACAGCCCCTACAGGCCCATTCAGTCCCCTACCAGGCCATTCAGTCCCGTACCAGCCACACAGTCCCGTACCGGCTCACACAGTCCGTACCAGGGCCACACCCAATCCGTACCAGGCCACCAGTCCACGCGTACCAGCCATACCATCCCGTACAGGCACACAGGTCCCGTACCAGGCCACACAGTCCCGTACTAGGCCACACCAGTCCCGTTACCAAGGCCACACAGTCCCGTACCAGAACCACACAGTCCTACCAGCGCCCACACAGTCCCGTCACCAGGCCACACATCCAGTAACCAGGCCCCACAGTCCCGTTACCAGGTCAACACTGTCCCCTACCAGGCCATAGTCATACAGTCCGTACCAGGCCACCACAGTTCCCGACCAGACCACAAAGTCCCTACTAGGCCACACCAATCCCGTACCAGGCCACACAGTCCCGTACCAGGCCACACAGTCCCGTACCAGGTCATACAGTCCCGTACCAGGCCACACAGTCGTGAACCAGGCCACACAGTCCCGTACCTGAGGCCAGTCACTCACAACTCATGTCAAACAGTGTCATGCAAGACCAGACAGTAACGCGCTAATAAATCAGCTGCGTACGAAGCGAGTTAGTCACTGCCTGTTGCAGTGTTTGACCCCGATTGAGTCACGCTCTGGTCTGTCCCTTTATGCTGCCTCTCTTGAGCTCAGCGGCTCCCACCGCTCCTACCGACTTCCCCCCCCCCCCCCCCACGGGGCCAGCTTTGCCGGTGCAAGCCGTCGCTGACTCATGCCTCTCTCGCCACCATCCACAGAAGGCTGCGTATCGACAGCATCGGCTTCCTGCTGGAGGAGATGTCACTGGACCTGGAGCCGCACTTCCGGGACCTGCTGACCCGAAAATGGCTCGACTCGCCCGAGGCCATCAACACCATCTGCGCCACCGTCGAGGACTACTGCCACGACTACGCTCACCTGCGGCCGGACAGCTTCACGAGACAGTGGCGGAGCGCTGCAATACTACCAGAAGTTACTTCACCGCACTGCCTTGCAGAAGAGGATCACGTCAAGTGAGTCGGCGCCGCTGAGAGTGGCGCCGGATGTGCCGTGGGGAAAGTCGAGTCTTCAGTCTGTGCAGCGAATGGACTGCGTGTTCACGGCTCAGTTGTTGTCTCGGTGGCGAGGAATGGTGGTCAGCAGATTGCTGTGTGTTGTGTGTGGCTGTGTGGCTGGCTGTGCGTGTGGTGTGATGGTGGCGTCTGTGTGCTGGTGTTGTATGTGGTTGTTGTTGTGCTGTGTGGCTGACTGTGTGTGTGGTGTGATTGCTGATGGCTGTGTGGCTGGCTGTGCTGTGTGCTGTGCGGATGCTGTGGCGGCTGTGTGACTTGACTGACTGTCGTTGTGGTTGTGCTTGTTGCTGACTGAACCTGGGGGGGGGGCTGTTCGTTGTGATGTGTGACTGGACTGACCTGTCTGTGGTCTGTGGTGTGTGACTGACTGGACTGGCGGTGTGTGTTGTGGGGTGGACTGACTGCTGGTGTGTGTGGGTGTTGTGACTGACTGACTGCTGTGTGTCTGTGGTGTGTGATGACTGGACTTGGCTGGGTGTGTTGGTGTGTGGCTGACGACTGGCTGTGTGTTGTGTGTTGTGATGACTGATGGCTGTGTGTTGTGCGTGGTGACTGACTGACTGTCTGTGTGTTGTTGGTGGGTGACTGACGACTGTCTGTGTGTTGTGGGGTGGATGAACTCGACTGCTGTGTGTATGTGGTGATACTGTGACTTGACTGACGGCTGTTGTTGTGGTGTGTGACTGACTGACCTGTCTGTGTGTTGTGGTGTGTGACTGACTGGACTGCTGTGTGTTGTGGTGGTTGTAACTGACTGGCTGTGTGTTGTGGTTGTGTGACTGACTGACTGGCTGTGTGTTCTGGTGTGTGAATTGATGGACTGGCTTTGTGATGGTGACTGACTGACTGCTGTGTGTGGGGTGTGACTGACTGACTTGGACTGTGTGTATGTTGGTGTGTGACTGACTGACTGGCTGTTGTCTGTGGTGTGTGGGACTGACTGGACTGGTGTTGTGTTGTGGTGTGTGACTGACTGACTGGTGTGTTGTTGTGGCGTGGTGACTGACGTGAATGGTTGTGTGTTGTGGTGTGTGATGACTTGACTGGCTTGTGTTGTGTGTGTAACTGAACTGGCTGTGTGTTGTGGTGGTGACTGACTGACTTGTTGTGTGTGTGGTGTTGATTGACTGACTGGCTTTGTGTTGTGATGTTGACTGGACTGACTGGCTGGGTGTTTGGTGTGTGACTGACTGACTGATCTGTTGTGTTGTGGTGTGTGACTGACTGGACTGTCTTGTGTGTTGTGGTGTGTGATGGACTGGACTGGCTGTAATGTGTTGTGAGTGTGTTGATGACTTGCCTGGCTTTTGTGTGGTGTGTGACTGACTGACTGGCTGTGTATTTGTGGTGTGTGACTTACTGACTGGCTTTGTGTTGTGGTGTTGTGACTGACTAGTGCGTGTGTGTGCGTGGTGTATGACTGACTGACTGTGTTTGTGGTTGTGACGACTGACTGGGTGTGTTGTGGGTTGACTGGACTGACTGGGCCTGTGTGTTGGTGGTGTGTGGATGACTGACTGGCTGTGTGTTGTGGTGTTGACTGACTGACTGGGGGTGTGTTGTGGTGCTTGTGATGACGACTGGCTTTGTGTGTGGTGTTGTGACTGAGACTGGCTGTGTGTTTGTGTGTAGACTGACTGACTGAGTGTGTGTTGTGTGTGTGCTGACTGACTGGCTGTGTTCTGTGGTTGTGTGAGCTGAACTGACTGGCTGTGTGTTGTGGTGTGTGACTGACTGACTGGCTGTGTGTTCTGGTGTGTGATTGACTGACTGGCTTTGTGTTGTGATGTGTGACTGACTGACTGGCTGTGTGTTGTGGTGTGTGACTGACTGACTGGCTGTGTGTTGTGGTGTATTGACTGACTGATGGCTGTGTGTTTGAGGTGTGTGCTGACTGATGGCTGATGTGTTGTGGTGTGTGACTGACGGCTGGTTGTGTGTTGGATGATTGTGTGACTGACTGATGGCTGTGTGTTGTGCGTGTGTCGACTGAGTGACTGGCTGGTTTCGTGGTGTGTGACTGGACTGACTGGCTGTGTGTTGTGGTGTGTGACTGACTGACTGGCTGTGTGTTGTGGTGTGTGACTGACTGACTGACTGTGTGTCTATGCCGCAGGTCGGCCGAAGAGAGGAAGGCCGGAGCCGATAAGATAGTCTCCGACACGGCGCAGCTGATGGAGACATTCGAGCGCATCTCCTCCTCCGTCCTGCCGCGGGAGGAGGACAGCCCCAACGCCATTCTCATGGCTATGACCGAGGTAAGGACGTGCTGCCTGACAGGGCTTCATCATAGCGGGGTCAGCCGGGACGTGCCGCCTGACAGGGCTTCATCATAGCGGGGTCAGCCGGGAACGTGCTGCCTGACGGGGCTTCATCATAGCCGGGGTCCAGCCGGGACGTGCTGCCTGACGGGGCTTCATCATATTGCGGGGTCAGCGGACAGACGCCTGACAGGGCTTCATAGCGGGTCAAGCCGGACAGACCCTGACAGGGCTTTTCATCATAGCGGGGTCAGCCGGACAGACCCGCTGACAGGGCTTCATCATAGCGGGGTCCAGCCGGGACAGACCGCTGACAGGCTTCATCATAGCGGGGTCAGCCGGGACAGACGCCTGACAGGGCTTCATAGCGGGGGTCACCGGGACAGACGCCCTGACAGGGCGTTCAGTCATAGCGGGTCAGCCGGCGACAGACGCCTGACGGGGCTTTCATCATAAGCGGGGTCAGCGGACAGACGCTGACAGGGCTTCATAGCGGGGTCAGCCGGGACAGACGCCCTGACAAGGCTTCATACGGGGGTCAGCCGGGACGAGCCTGATAGGGCTTCATAGCGGGTCAGCCGGGGACACGACGCCTGCACAGGCGCCTTCACCTCATCCAGCGGGGTCAGCCGGACAAGACGCCTGACGGGGTTCATCATAGCGGGGTTAGCCGGGACAGACGCCTTGACAGGGCCCTTTAATAGCGGGTCAAGTCCCGGGACAGACGCCCTGAACAGGTGGCTTCAAAGCGGGGTCAAGCCGGGACAGAACGCCTTGACAGAGCTTCATCATAGCGGGGTCAGCCCGGGACATGACGCCTGAACGGGGCTTCATAGCGGGGTCAGCCCGGACAGACCCTGACAGGACTTCATCATAGCGGGTCGCCGGGACAACGCCTGAAGGCTTCATCATAGGCGGGTCAGCCGGGACAGACGCCCTGACAGGGCTTCATCATAGCGGGGTCAGCGGGACTAGACGCCTGAACAGAAGCTTCATCATAGCGGGGTCAGCCGGGACAGACGCCTGAACAAGGGCCTTCATCATAGCGGGGTCAGACCGGGAACAGACGCCTGACAGGACTTTCATCATAGCGGGGTCAGCCGGGAAACAGACGCCTGACAGGGCTTCATCATAGGCGGGAAGTCACCGGGACAGAACGGCCTGACAGGGCTTCATCATAGCGGGGTCAGCGGGACAGCCGCCTGACAGGGCTTCAATCATAGCGGGGTCAGCCGGGAAAAGAAGCGCCTGACAGGGCTTCATCATCAGGGGTTACCGGACAACGCCTGACAGGGCTTCGATCAACATAGCGGGGTCAGCCGGACAGACGCCTGACAGGGCTTCAATAGCGGAGCTCCAGCCCGGACAGACGCCTGACAGGGCTTCATCATGGCGGGGTCAGCCGGGACAGACGCCTGACAGGGCTTCAATCATAGCGGGGTCAGCCGGGACAGACCCCCTGGCAAGGCTTCATAGCGGGTCAGCCGGGATCAGACGCCTGACGGGCTTCATCATACGGGTCCACCCGGGACAGACGCCCTGAAGGGCTTCATCATAGCGGGTCAGCCGGGACAGACGCACCTGAACAGGCTCATACGGGTCAGCCGGGACAGACGCCTGGCAGGGCCTTCATAGCGGGGTCGCCGGGACAGACGCCTGACAGGGCTTCATTGCGGGGTCAGCCGGGACAGACGCCTGCCAGGGCTTCATAGCGGGGTCAGCCGGGACACGACGCCTGAACAGGCTTCATAGCGGGGCACCGGGACAAGACGCCCTGACAGGGCTTCATAGCGGGGTCAGCCCGGGACAGACGCCTGACAGGGCTTCATCATAGCGGGTCAGGCCGGGACAGACGCCCTGACAGGGCTTCAACTAAGCGGGGGTCATCCGGGGACAGACGCCTGACAGGGCTTCATCATAGCGGGGTCAGCCGGGATAGACGCCTGATCAGGGCTTCATAGCGGGGTCAGCCGGGACAGACGCCTGACAGGGCTTCATCATAGCGGGGTCAGCCGGGACACGCCTGACAGGGCTTCATAGTGGGGTCAGCCGGGCTCCTATTCGCCTTACGGTCCAGTTTTGGACTGGACGGTAGGGTATGTGTGAAATATGTGTGAACGCCGTGGCGCGGTCTGTGACGAGGGGGCAGCTGCCGCCTTCAGCTGGCCTGACGTGTGACGGTATGTCTGTGTGGACAGGTGCTACGTGTGGAGGATGCCGACCTGCTGACGCTGGAGCTGCACGGCCTGCTGCGCCACTGTCCCGACGCCACCTCTGACCACCTGTCCGGCCTGCTGCTGCTGCGGGGTGACCTCGGCCGGCTGGAGGTGCGGCAGCGCGTGCAGCAGCTGCTGGAGGCGGCGCCGCCGGCCGGCGCGCAGCCGGTCACCACCGTGCTGTCTCAGGTACAGCTGCCCAGCGGCATCTTCCAGTTCACCTGAACACCGCCTCTGGTCCAGCTCACCTGAACATGACCTGTTCGAGTTCACCTGGACAGGTGTTCCGTCTCAGCTGAAGAGCGCTGGCGGGACGGGCGGGTCAGGCTGTGGAGTGTGGGTTGAGAGGCGCGGAACGCTGCCGGCGGACTGGAGACGTGGTGTGTACGCGGAGGACAGGACAGGACTGTTCGTCCTGCAGTTCCCGTCACACGCCGATGGCTGGACTGCGGTGGTGAGGTGTGGGGGATGAACAAGGTGTGAGGGATCAGGGTGTATTCCAGCTGGGAGGGCAGCGCTGTGTGTGAACTGTAAACCAATCGGGAACGTACCGCAGGAGTGAAGCAAGTGATAGTTTTGAACGTGCTGCGTTGCTCGGCTTCGGATGTATTGAATCCGTGGCGGGGTTTTCGTAAGTGATGTATGCTGAAGTGTTACGAAATATTGATAAGTGGTCGTTACACTGACGATTATGTTTGACAGATGTGTTGCATTTTCTTTGTTGCCACCACATCTGTTGCATTGTACTCGTGGTGTCCATCTCATGTTCTACACTGACGAGATCGTGGATGTAGAAATGTGTGCCTATTTATATGATTTATTATATTTCCAGTCAGCCTTCTCTTTCCTGAACCAAACTTACATAAGTTACGTAGAAAGCTCTGCACCTGCCCCGCCTGTCTGGTGGTGTAAGCCTCAAGATATAGGTACTGTGAACTTTGGTATGCCGCTACTACTGTCGGTGTCATTTTATTTTAGCATGCTCTATCGGTGACAGCGTATTTACTATTGCTTCCTTGCGTGCGTGCTCATCGACAGTACGTACATTTCCCCCGAAAGAGAGCTTTCCACTCGATAGAGTTGATGCCCTAATGTGACAGGTTATGCATAGCTGTGGTCGCCCGCTTGCAAAATTGTACTGTCAAATAAAATATATTATTCACTATTGTATATATTTGTGTTTTGCATCAGCCTATGGCTCTACGCAATTCGGCAACTAGCTCGCTCGATACAGTGCATCGCGTCGTTAGTTTTAGGCTGTAATAATTATGAAGGCGATAATACAATTGAGCAAACAAAAAGGATCCCTCCGGCCTCGCTCGCACTCTTACAAGTCTTAAATCGAGCTCTTCGAAATATTATACAGCCCATACACTTCCTGTATAGGACAAAGTGGCTTGCAGTCCGCATCATGTCTGATTTAGCGTTGCGTTCAATGTTTGTGCAGTGGTCGCTACATCCCCTCTTCTCCCATCACTCGCCGGCTGCGATGTCGTGTGAAGACGACCGAGGAGGCGCTCGGCGTGACCAGAGGTCAGCCGGGGTCAGCCGCCAGCGGTGTTAGGTTACGTCAGCTGGACCGGGACCTCTGCCGCCGGTCCTGTTACGTCATCACTGCCTGAGGACGTCACCACGATGCTGAAGGCAGACGGGCTGCAGGGCTGGGGATCAGCCCTGATCGGTACTAGTAATTGTTCGATATTTAGATTGTTGATGAAAGTGCCAGGAGATTCATATAATAGGTAAGCTCGGAAGAGTTGGAACCTGAAAAGTCACCCCGAGGGAAGATGTATAGTAGGTATTTAGGTAGCATGTTCATTCGCTCGTCGGGTTACGGAGACCGGGTCTGAATGCGTCAATTTTCACATCTATCTTTCAAGCCGTCGAATCGTGTAATATTTTGAACTCGGACACTTTTGAGTTATGCAGGAAACGTGTGTATTTTCCCCATATAAATGCATTTAATGTTTGTTGTAAGGAAATATAAGTAGGTACAGCGACAAGACAGCTCTGTAAGTGATAAACTTAACCCGCGAGTTACTGAGGGGGAGTTCTATTTACAGCCCTCCCCTCTGGTATCCGAAACTACTGGACGGATCTTACAAATCAAAACGGCATTCGATAGCCATGCAAAATTTGTTGAGAAGAAATTAGATATTGTTAACCTCAGGGTCACTGATAACGCCGCAGATCATGGGAAAGTTTGACCTTGTCAATTGTCATCAAAGTCCGATGGATGGCATTGTCGCGCAAAAATGCGATATCAAACGCATAAGCAGTTGATAAATCGGTATGATACGTAAATTTGACACTTCTAAAGTTGTAAGTACTATTCTAAGCTGTTGATGACCTTGGGTCAGGTCAAAGTCAGCCGAGGTCACGAGGTCAAACTGCAGATTACGGTCATTAGGAACTGGGGCATTCCACGGTAGATCGATTAATGCACAACACCACCATTTTCATTTTTTGCTGTCATTTGGTCTAGGTGGTTATAGGCGGGGAAGCCAGCTGTGCCAACGAAACATATCCGAGCAGCGGTTTTCAAGATATAACCTCGGGCACTTTTCGGAGGACACTCAGCAAGCCTACATTTTGCGGCTCGTTGTTCACAAACCATCAAAGTTACGACATCAAACATCAATATTAAAGCAACTTGCATCGAATCGAATTAAGGAACATTTGTGCAATCTCGGATTTTTGCCACTTGATCGCTTGACCTATTTTTTAATGAGTGACCAGGACAACTTCTCCATTGAAAGTCGAATTTCAGTTTGGAGACGATTCAAGCCTGTCAATTTTATTTCAGATATACAAATACAAAATGTTTTCCGCCTCTAAATAGGATTTTCGACCATCCCAATATGATATATCGACCAAAAAATCGACAAAAAAACAAAAAAATCGTATTTTAATTTATCTATCTGTAATTCTGTCTAGGTGGTTAATTATTATGTATTACACCACGAGCGAGTATAATATGCAGTTAATCGACGAGGCGAAGGCGATCGATTAACGCGATTCTTATACTCGCGAGTGGTGTAATAATTTATTCCCACCGCCGCTACCGCTAAAAAAAATAATACATGTGTTAACACAGACTTATCCCGGAAGATTTTCACAGCCGTGGATTATCAGATCAGTAATTCACCATATGGTGATTAAATTCGACGTAACCTGACGGTTAGTTTTAAAAAAATGGCCTTTTAGCACGTGATTCAATGGCCAAAAGAGAGATATCCGGCCGTGGGATAAGGGCGCGGTTAAAGCCAGCTGTGTCATACGAAAAAAATCTGGGCAGCGTTTTTTTAAGATATAGCCTCGGGCACTTTTCGGAGGTCACTCGAAGTGGCTCGCTACATTTGGCGGCTCGTACTTCACGAAGCATCATAGTTACGTACATCAAACTTTGATATTGGAAACACTTGCATTGAACCGAGGAACATTTTAGGTATCTCGAATTTTTGTATCTTCAAATTTGTGGACGCGTGACATCTTGACCTATTTGTCGATGAGTGACCAGGACATTTTTTCAATTGAAAGCAGAATTTCCGTTTGAAGACGATTCAAGCGTGGTGAATGGTCTTTCAGATAAAAAAAATGGCTTTCGGCATCAAAATATTATTTTGAGCCACACAAAACCGACCCTTGGTGGCTCTCTTCTGAAAAATACCCGAGTCTATATCTTGAAAATCGCTGCTCAGATTTTTTTTTCGTTGGCACAGCTTGCTTCCCTGCCTAAGATAACCACCTAAACCAAATAACAGCAAAAAAAAATAAATATGGTGGTGTTAATGTTTTTTCTAGTCGATCAATCGTGCAATGGCCCAGTTGTAACACATGTTTGTCGATTCATTTTTTTACTAGAGTGCCTCTCAGTGGGTCGGCGACGAAAAACAATCTCGGAGCTCCGGGTTCGGAGGACTTCGAAGTCATGGATTTTATATATTACCAAATAGAGTAAAAAGCAAACACAGAACAAGATAATGCCAGTCTATTTGTAATTCTGTCAGTCTGGTTATTTCCGATCTAATCTATCTTGGCAATGCCGTCGTGAAGAGATGAGTCGATTCTTGACTTTGTTAAGTATTTATGGTGACATCAATCGGGACAACTATCTAGTGAAAGTGTGTACATGGAGGAAATAATGTTGTTTGCTAATTTTCCCTACATTATTAAATATCAGCAACTTTTTAAATCATGTTTGATATGATAAGGCTATAGATCTTTATAGCCTTCACAAGTTTAACTTGAGACCGACCAATTGGTACCTGCTCTGTATAGTGTATAATAATTACTCTTACAACCTTGTCCGTTTTTTGGCATTAAGGCGGATTGTTTATTTGCTGGGAGGGAAGGAATATTTGGAGTCTTATTTCTTATACAAGAACAACCTCCCAAAACACTAAGAGACTGGATCCGGAAGAACTTTTACTTGGACGAGAAATCAATTATCTATGATATATTATCAAAACTGGGTTAGAAATCCAATCGATCAAGCTACTATTGCCAGCAATAATGATTAGCTGTAGTCTATTATTTTGGTCATTCGATGACGTAATAATTGTTACCCAAATTTGAAATTTTAATGTTTTACCCTTACAAAAATTGGGTCATACACTTTGAACAAGACGCCCGCAGATCATGGGAAAGTTGAGCCTTGGTTCACATTGTCACTCAAACGGTCTGTTTTATCCGGCGATAGGTGCCCATATATTTTGCTCCCAGACGCAAAAAAATGAACCAGATTATCAACGCATAAGCAGTTGGGAAATCGCGAACCTAATGACGGATTATCAGCTTACTAGACCTGTGCACACTTCTAAAGAATTTTGTCCACGAGTTACTTATGTCTAAACGCTTTTGTGTGCAATGAATCCTTGCAGCCGGTTCCATGCGTGTTTTTTCTCATATACAAGAATAGTCATCCACAGATATATGTCAAGGTCACGAGGTTTCAACTGCAGAGATTACAGGTCTATTAGGATGTTATGATTGACAGAGGGAGCAGGTTCTCCACACGTAAGAAAAACGTATTTGCCACAACACCTGGACCCTTTTCTACTCTCTTGTTTGGGCTGTCATTTTAGGAGGTCGATAATGAGTGCGTTTGACAATAGGCGTGAGAAAGCTCACAGCTGGCCACAGGGCGCAAAAATTATCCGAGCATCGGTTTTCAAGATATAACCTCCGGGTCGACCTTTTCGGGAGAGACGACTCGAGCAAGCCTATCAAACTATTTTATAGCGCCCCCTCCGATAGTAACTCGTGCGACAAACATCAAGTTAATAAACCCACACATTCAGAACCGATCCTATATTAAGGTAAAGGAGCGAAACTATGCATTCGCACGTCGCGACACACTTCTTACCCCGCGCAGGACATTTGTGGTTCGCGAAATCCTTGCGGATATATTTGTGCGGGAACCATTAAGTGAAGTTGCGCGCGCGCGTGTACGCTACTTTATTTACTCATCGGAAGTGTTTTGTATTGAGCCCATCAAGCGAGCATTCTCCAATTGTGTAATATAAAGTCGAATTTATAGTATATAGCATGAACCGCCCAACTTCAAATTGGAGTCCTCGTCAAAATTTATTTATTTCTGAATGAGGTACCAATACCATGAGCTCATAATGTCTATATCCGGGTCCTACGTATAACTACCAGGAATTTCGACTCAATCCAATAGTGCTCATAATATCGAATCCAGAAATAAAAGTCGCCAGATATTAAACACATCAACAAAATACAGTATTTAACGTAATTTTTTTATTAGGTCATATCTCGGGTTAGTAATTGCAGTATATCGTACCGCATTAGGATGGGGTTTTTACTAAATTATTGCCTATGGTGGATTTACACCACGGAGTCTAGTCATCAACTTTTAGAGCAAGAGATGAATGCCAGTTCGAATCATTAACGGACGGCTTGAGGCGTAGGCACAGTAGGGTCGCATTGGGCTAACGCAATCTTAGTATTCTCGACTGCTCGAGGTGATGTCTTATATGTTCCTGGTGTAATGTGGTTTGAATTTAGGTCCCAAATCCGCGTCATACGCGCGCTTGAGCTCTCCGCATAAAAAATAATTTGTAGATGTGTCTTAAACCCAACCAAGCACTTTGATCCTCGTATTGGATCCTCTCACAGCCGATGGTAAACTACTTTCTCCCAGACATGCGGATAATCACCATATGGTGATATATTTAGAATTCCGACGTGTTAGCAATGACTGTGGACGGAATATACGCTTTATGGAAATATCAAAAATGTGTTGCCTCTAGCAGGCTTGTAGGACTTCAATTGCGGCAAAGTAGAGTACACTATCGGAGCGGTGAGATGATGAGCCAAGGCGAGACACTAGTAGAATACGCTCACATGCTCGTGTGTCAGCGCTCAAAACAACATAATGAGTACTCGTTGAGGCACAGTCGTGTATTGTTCAATATTTTTTTAAACCCCAAGATTTGTACATAGCTCCATCCGCTGGGCTTGCGGGTTAAATATTGACAGAGTGTCACTCGAATGGCCGATCTGACACTCTTCGGACAGGCTCGTTCACGGTGTGTCTCGGAAGAGCACATCATAAAGAAAGTTAACGTATCGATACTAACGCATTCGATGATCTATGAGAAACCAAGCTTCGCCATTGAGCCCCAGAGGAACCATGGTTTCTTATGAGTATTCCTTTTACTCTGTAGTATAACTATATTCATGTAAGGTTCCACATTTTTCAGAACTCTTGTGGGAAACGCGTGAACATTCTATTCTTTGATGCCCTCAATTTGATCGGTGTGGAAGTGAAATTCTCCAGGCACTTATTTGTGATCTTTCCAATATAGAAAGCATACCGAATTTCGTTTGAAGACGACCGATTAATAATTCAATTTCGACCCGTAAGGTAGATTCAAATGGTGTTGTTTGTTCAGAATCCACCAAAATTATAAATGGCTTTCTCCGAATTGGTGAAAGCGCGCACGCTATCAGAAATTGATTATCTAATTGACGCCGCATACAAACACACCCAAAATATCCCGATCAATCCTGGTGGCTCATCTCTTCCTGATAAATACACCAATTATCCTTCGTATTTATGTCATATAGATTGATTTCATTGTTTACAAGCAACAAAAATACTCCTAACTTTTCAGGTCGAAATTTTTTTATGGTCAATTTAATAACAAGGTTACGCACAAAACAGACTTAGCTTTTTTTGAAACAATGTTTGCACACTGCAAGAACTAAAAATGTAAATAACCAACACGTTAAAACTCAAATAAATATATGTGCGCCAGAGAAAAGAATATTTGGGAATATTAGTTAGGTGTTAAAATGATTTTTTTTCTACGATCGAATGGACACTATCGAGCATGCTCCTAATGGACCCAAGATGTTTTTAATATATAATACGACACAATGATATATGTCGAATTTTTTGCGATTTATTTTACTAGGATGAGCGCTCGGGAACATTAATTTTTTAGCATGTCTGAAATATGAAAACCTTAGTATATATTAATATTACGATGGAAAATGTATAGAAGTAAATGAGCAAAAATACAAGAAAAGGGTGTATGCAGTTATGTCTTAAATCTCACATAGTAATAATGACATGTACCCATGCTTTCCGGAATAAAGTATAGACAGTAGGTCGACTAATTTTGTTTACTATGAAACTGATTTCAAGATTAAGAAAGAAAGGTCACCGTACGATTTTGTCAAAATTTATCAAAACGACTTTCAAAACCTTGTAAGCTCTAACCGATCACAAATTTTATTGCTGGATTGTGGCTAATGGTGTTTATCTTTCCTATATTTGTCCGTTTCTTTTTGCAGTTTTTGGACATAAATGCAGGATTAGTTTATCTTAAGAATAAAATGCAGCAAACTTGTATTTATTCTGAGGGATATAAAACAATTTTGTCCAGAAAAACTATATACTTTTTTTTTAGATATAAAGAAACATAATATCTAAAAAAATTACTGGTAAAATTTTTCTCAATAAAATTTGATTTCCTGCATTATTTACTACATATCAGATTAGATGAATAGAACCTACCACCAATTTTGAATCAATTCCTTCCACATAGCATATTTTTAAATGTGCTCGTATTGTGTCTGCGAAGGGTGGTGGGTCTTTTGTATTGATAATCTCAAGACTGACGTGATTCCTATATTTATACGTTATTAAAATTGTCAATATCTCATGTGAGAAACATTGCGTGTTCGGCATGTATACATTCTGCAATTGAATTAAATAACTAAAAATAACAATTTGTTTGTTACTCCGGTTTGATTGATCAAATGGACGCCCTTTTTTCTGCTCGAGCCAATTTCGCAATTCTAATTTCCACTCTTCACACATACATAGAGCGAGAGAGAGAAACCAACAACACATACAGAACTTTTGCGCTGTTTTTTTACTCGTGCTTGTCGTTCAAATCTATCGCCCACGGATTGAACGCGTCATAGCTGTGTCTTTCATTCGAGAATCGTGTGTTTCTGTCACAGAAACTATAACATATGTCAAATTTGATGTGAGACAAGTGGAGCAAATGAGTTCTATGTTGGTTGACCCAATCTAATACCAGTCTGTTTGGGTTCTATGGAGAATATCTGCTGTGCAATTTGAGAAATAACGGGAGGGGGCACGTAATACATAGCCCCTCTCAGTAACTCGTGGGTTAATTAACGACGCGCCCTTAGGAGGGCGTGCCGGATTAATATCCGCCTTTCCACCAACCTTCTCCCCGAGAGACGTTCTCGACGATAGCTGGAAAAAGTCGGCGGCGCGCAACTCCGCAGTTTTGTCTGCTCGGATATTCCTGTATGAATCCTTATATATGACATATTCAATTATAAGACTAGCTACTCGATTTATGTAATGACATTAATCTCGGTTGGATTTGTGACGAGTAACTAACAAGTCAGGATCACCAAAACATTACGCGCCGTCACAGTTATTGAGTGCGCGCACTTGCTCCAAAACGATATAATTTGGTCGTCGTGATGCCAGACTACATTTTTTATGCGTGTCGGTTTCACACTTTGCAGGACATCGTCTTCAATATTACCGCCGCCCTGATAGTGCGACTCACGTCTCGCTACGCATCATCGTTTCCGGAGGATGGACTGCGGAGAGCGGACTAGCGTGATGGATGGGTATATAGGCACTGGCAATCGAGGGTATACTGATTTATTGCCTTCGCGCCCCAGTTTGTTCTCAATTGTATGTATGCTGCTAAGAGCCGCACTCCGGTTCGAGAGAGGTCTCAGATCAAGGTAGTCTCCACTCTTTTCAACAGTGGGGTTTTGACATGAAAAACAGATAAGGCCAATGCTTTTCTGGTCAGGTGGCTTGAAAAAACACTTATTACCTGTATGACCACCAAGTATTTCATGTCAACCTTTATAGTTTGCAATGAAATACACGTGCGTTCTCTTCCTGCCACAGCCGAAAATAGACTCATGACTGGTTTTTGTCGAAGAATTAGTGGGGCCATATAAAAGAGGAGAAAATCTCAGTGGTGTGCCTTCGGGAGGCATCTATACAATGTGATATCTTTTGTTACCATCCGGATAGTGTTGCTATGCGCAGCGAATCTCGAATCTTGCGACCATAGATGCATTTTGACTTACTTTCGAGTTTGATTATCGTAATCTGTGTGGTTTCCACTCGCAGTTACTGTGACTCATTAGTGTATTTGATTATACTAATAAGTAAGTGTGTACCGTCGTCTCTCCTGAGTCACTGAATCGTGCTTACCTCTCATGCGCTTATATTTGACACTATAAAAAGATATTTCAAGAATATATAAAATCGTGTTTGAGAAAAAACAATCCAAGTAACTATTCCTTTACAGGGAATATTATTTCCTTCCTACGTGAATTTGTCAAAATGTAATATACGCTGGCTTTTAGTACAACAATATAGTGAAAGTGTACAGTATACTCGAGTCGCACGAATCCGATGGGGCGATATTTATTTTTCTTCGGAAGTCGCACATAATTGTAATGATTTAAAACAAACTTAACGAGTGGGGATGCGGTTGCTTCTATTAAGACCGCGACTAACCTGCTGTAATCCTTGTAAGTGTGAGTTTGAAGTAAATAATACTCCCCCCTCTCTCGCGCCCACCCCCACAACACACATTTATTCTATCAGCCCAACAAACAAATAACTATCCCATTTACTTTGCCCTTACCTGTTATACAATTGTGTGACACTCTGTATATACTCTTTGAGTTGGACAATTAGGAACCCAACAAAAAACAACCTATAACTTCTTCATATATCATACATTATAATTTATATCAAAGTTTCACATATTAATCTCGCCGTAAGAACTATAAACCAATAATACTCACATATACTGGGCGTTAAGCCTGTCCTGCAGGAGTACTTCATGCTGTAGTGCCTAAGTCGGGCCTCCGAAAGCTTGTTGATAAATGGCTCTATTGTTCTCTTTTTGTCCGAAATTTCCATAATTTCAAATAACTAACACCAATTATTAATAAATTCTATAGTGATAAAGTTCTTTTCCATTAGCACAACATAAACTAATTATGTGAGCTTAATTTTTAAGTGTCAATATGAATTCTTGTTATTAACATAATTGCGATACTCAAAACGATATCCTTATTTCTAAACATAATCATATTTTGTATTGCCTGAATATCCGTACCTCGTTTAAATGGGGGGGGCGGGGGGGGGGGGGGGCGGGGTACATCCCCACCGTATCCCTGGGCACGCCATCTCACAAGCAACTCACGGGGTGGGGGGGGGGGGGCGGTATCCCATAGCCGAGCACGTCATTGACCCCACTTCAGCGATGTCTTTCGACAATATCGACGAATTAACGGGTTAACTGCTCAAAGGTTAACGGTGTCATGATAACCACAACAGTCAACTGAACAGGGTGGGCGAGTTCAGGCGCCGGAACCAGGCCGGCCGTGCTGCCCGGGTGGCGGAGCAATGGGGTCTGAGAGGGAAAGTTGGACTAATTTCTGTCGCCGGTGGTCAGCTGGCCCAACCACACCTGTAGCGCGACAAACGTCCCATCCTCTGAGCCGCGTGCGTCCGGCAAACGGCACTCGGGGTATTTCGGCTACGGGTTCCAGCTCAACTTACGCCTTACGCATTCATAATTGCATTTATAATATATATCTCTATATCCCTCATAACTATATATTATTTTCCTCTTATATATAAACTACTATATATATAAATATATAAATATATATATATATATAGGGCACAGTTATTTTGCGAAAAATCCTATTTGTATGAGATGCCTGATCCATACTAACAAAAACATCACCAGTTAAAAATTATTTTTGAAAAACTTATTCTAATATTGAGGGTAGCGCGGCTCTCCAATGATTACAGGCCCTCAATTAGTCTCGCCATTGACTGCTGGGCGCTTTACGCCAACGCCTGATGAATCGTTCCGTAAGGATAATCAAACACACCCAATAGCTCTATCAACGTGAAACTTTGGGCAACTTCTTCTACATCGATTTAACGTCTTTTGAGAAGCAATGAAGCAATTTCGTAGAAACAAAATTGAATTTAAGCAAATTTAGTGATTTTTGTGGTCATTTTCCCAAAAAATCGTTTATCTTTTTATTTTTGGTGTGGAAGACTCAAATTTTCAAAAATCCGATACACCCATGCTATATCCGTTGTTATTTGCTATCTTTTAACGTTCTTGGATTTTATTTTCCTCAAAATATGGCATTTGTTCGGTCTGTTAACGTTTGGCTTATTTTGGTGTAAAACTCGAGAGTAGTAACGTCACTAGAATCGCTAAAACTCGAATTTTGGTACGCCCCTGCAAAATGTGATGCTACTATATATCATCACATTTTGCAAAAATCCGACATATATATATATATATTATAATACTATATATCTATACTATATATATATTGTATAGGTATACCATATATGCATGTGTGTGTGTGTGTGTGTGTGTGTGTGTGTGTGTGTGTGTGTGTGTGTGAACACACGCACGCACACACGCCACCAAAGTACAAATAGCGACTGTATGCGCATTGTGCATATAACTTTCGCTCGCGGCTCTCCGTCTCACAGATGTGGCCTTGAGACAGGCCACGTCCGGCCAGTGTTATATTACCCTGGGTCCGGCTGTACCGAGTTAGAAAGTCTCGATATATTACGCCAGCACGTGAAGTCGCTACCTGGAGTCCCTTCTCTCACAGCCCGTGCATCCACCTTTTAATCCTCCCGACTGCCGGTCCTATATCCGCCGACGTTAACCTAGGTCTGTCACGCCGACGTTAACCCAGGTCTGGTGGCCGCTGGCCACCGGGCAGTGACGTTCCTTGAGCCGTCCCCCGGGAGTGGTGGCTGTCGGCATAGCGTGAGCCCTCCTCGCAGCTTCGTCCTGCGGGGAAGGGCCTGTTCATGGGGCGGCTGTCCGGTCAGCGGTCCATTTTGACCCACTTTACCCCTTCTCCTTCATCCCATGGCTGCGCAATGGTTCTGCCGGACCGAAGCGCTCTCCCTAATAAAAAATAATAAAAAACGTGACGATCTTCGCTCGGTGATCGGTAAAATTGTTAAACGTTGTCGTGCCGACAGAATTACTTCCACTGACGGTAAACGTTAATGAGTAAAAGTCCACTCACCGAACATGAGTAAAATGACAAGTTGCTGTGATAACTAATTGAGTATTATCAGCAGAACGGGGAGGAAGGAATGCTCCCGGCATCCGATCGCATGACAGTGACCAATAATGACCAGGCCGACAGTAGACGGGTCTCGTAAAACGTCAAAACAACGTCTTGGAATGTATGTACGAGACCCCCGGCGCCGTTAGCGCGTAGCAGCTGGGCCGGGCCAAGCCGAGGTTTTCTGTCGGCCTTGATGGCAGCGATATGGGTCACCGGACCGGACCGCCGTGGTCACAGCCGCCGCTGGCCGCTACGGCTCCACAGAGGCATCCGGGTCATACACACGTGCGTGTCCGCCGGGCTGCGGCGGGCGGCGGCTGGAGCTGGCAGCGGCGGCTGGAGCTGGCAGCGGCGGCCGGAGCTGGCAGCGGCGGCTGGAGCTGCAGCCGGCCGGAGCTGGCAGCGGCGGCCGTAGCTGCAGCTATCCAGCTTCAAACAACATGTAGTGCAAACCTTTTGTTACTGTTGTGCTTAAATATTATACAAAAATAGGCATGTGGTTTATTTTAAACACTTTGCAACATATAATCAAAATTTTAAATATTGCATTGTTCGTCAAGTACTATGAAATACGTCAAGCATTTCACCAATCAATTTTGCTAAAATCAAGTTAAATTGACCTAAGGTTGGGCCTGCCGCTTAAGCTCAATCTCCAGATAACAAGTGCCTATATACAGTGGCGGATTCAGGGTTTTCATTGACGGGGCTGCCGCTGCAGGCCCGGGGGCGCCTTTTTGGCACCTTGTATTTTTCTGAAGCAAAAACAACCTTGTTTATTTTTTTAAGTTAATACCAAAAATCACGCAAATATAAGAGAGCCATTTAAAACAGACAGCCATTTACTTCTTTTGACGTTGAAATTTGCAAATTGCATGAGAACTCGATGTTCTACGATTTTTCCCAACATTTGTCGTTTCTCCACCAAAAATGGGATGCCATGACGTCAATATAACGTCATTATTCCCAGCGTACTATATTGATTACGAGCGTGCGCGAAGCGCGCAGCGAGTCCTCATTGAATACCGGATTTTTATCACGTATAAGCGGCCGACCCGGCCGGGCCCGGCCGGGCCCGGCCAGACCATAACGCTGGTCAGAAGCTTATGTATTTTGAACCCCGCATCCGATTGACAAGCAATCTTCACCATCTGATAGCCCCATGGAATGGCATTATTATTATTTAATATTTTTTTTCTCAGTGAGGGGTCAGACATGGCGCGTGGACCGCGTGCCAAGGTCGGGGGTGGTCAACAAATATTATCCTGCTTTAGCGGTGAAAACAGCTGGAACCTGTTAAGCTGAAATTTGGTGTGTGGTTTGAGACCACACCACTGGCAATGTTGCACAGGTCAAACTCTGGGTCACACTACACGTGCGCACGTGCACCCCTGTTCCTTCAACGAAATTATCTACAAAACATCGTTGCAAAACCGGACCTATATCTCGGCAACTAAAAGACGCAAAGACACAGGTCAAACACAGATGTGTAGAGATTCGATCCGCCCGGCGTAAGCACTATGTGTCGATTAGCGGCGTGTGGTACGTGCAAAGTTACTGGCTATACAAGCGCAAATTCATGGTTTATGACGTATTCACAACTTAAATCGGTGCTCAGCACCTACGGGACGTGAAACGATGAAACAAACACCAATGTGTAGACCAATGTACCGTCTCTAAAATGCATGCACAAAATTGAGGTTTTAATGTAGTATTTCGGTGTGAAAATCCGCCTGTAATATTTACATTGCCGATGTTAGAATAGTTCCTTCATTACAACGCCGTAGCATCACAACCAAAGGGTGCTAAACGATAAAAATGATGCAGCTGTAAAGCGCAATCAAATCCATCTAATGCTCACCCAAAATGTATTTTTGCCTACAAATATGAAGCTTATATTGCAAATTAAAAATAACGCTGCAAAATATACTTAGTTCAAAGTATCGAATTAGTTCGGATCTATTTGCGACGGCAAAACAACACATAGCGAAAACAGTTCATAAGAATGCTTTTTGTGCAAAGGTGAAAGGACGTGCATAGGTGAAAAGCCTCAAATCATCTGGACCTTCTGCGAAATACATCTGAATCTAAATCTGAATCTTCGCACAAAACGAACCTTCGTTGGGCGGGTGATAAATTAACGCGGGCTTATTCGGGCTCGCTCGTCCTTCGCCGTTTAAGGCGTCTTACTGGTTTAATTGAGATTTGAGATTGATGGCGCACTTCCGAGTTTCGGGGTGCCCTTCCAAAGTTTGGGGTGCTTTGTGGGGATCGGGGCTCACTCCCCGAAATTGGGAGCCTCTCCATGGGATTGGGGCGCCCTCCACGCCTCCACGGGTTTGGAGGAACCCTATATGGATTTGGGGGCACCCTCCTCAGATTTGAGCGCCCTCTTCAGAGTCAGATTCGCTGTGCATGCCTAATCGCGTTGGAGGCTGCGCTTCCGAGATTCGAGAGTGCCCTTCCAAAGTTCTGAAGTTGGGGATGCTTTTTGGGCATCGGGGTGCACTCACCGGAATTTGATCGCCCTCCGTGGTTTTGGGGGCGCCCTTCATGGGTTTGGGGTCGCCCTCCATGGGTTTAGGGGCACCTGTGGCGCCCGGATTGCGCCTTCGGCACAGGGGCGCTAATTTCCATTTAGGGGATGCTAGCCCCGCTCCCCCTTCCCCTGGATCCGCCTGTTCCTATATATGTTTATGTGGATTTCTGCCTACTCATTTTTTTCATTGCCTTTTACACATTCATTTGTAACATATGTGTTGGGGTGTGCAATTATGACCATGGCAAAAAAGGTCAGTCTTCCCTAAATGAGGTTCTTTCCAGAAACTGGTCTGAAAATCTTTATCGTAACAA